>JAPKLY010000240.1:192464-206881 GCA_026898435.1 Prunella vulgaris | reverse complement strand
CATCTTGGTTATGATAGTTTCCACAGAAACTTTAGCTTTGTAAGTTTCCTGAAATGCCCAAATTGATCATGAAGTTGAAAGCAGAATAATATATGGCATCGGGTGATGAAAGTCTTGTTATGGAATTATTGACTAATTATTTTATCAGGGGCATCTCCTCACCTACGTACAACTTGAAGTAAAGGTTGGTTATTTCTCATGTTTTATAATGTTAGACCTGCACGCATATATACCATCTAGCTCGTACTAATATTGTATGTTTTGAGAGGAAAAATATTTATTAAGAACCGTAATTTAGTGGTACGTGTTCATTCTATAAAAAATTAATTTCAGTTTAGTTTTAAATTCTTTTAGGCTTTGGCGATTTAAATTAGACCATGGATATATATATTTGTGGTCTCCATCTTAATGGTTTTCTTTTTTTTTTTTTTAACGTAGTGTTGTGCATAAAATAGTCTCAAGTATATAATAATAGATGAATTAATGAGACGTGATAATAATGTACTTCTTCCGTTCACCTATAAGATTTTTATGAATTTTAATGATTATTAATATAAAATAAAGTATAGCATGAGTAATGCAATGAAATATTGGAATAGAAAAGAGTAAAAATAGAGTAGATGAGTTATAAAATATAGTATGAAAATTTTATTAATGACGTTCGGAAAAAAGATGAAAATTTTTATAAACTCAAGTTCACGGTGAACTCGGTTTATCAATTATTATTGTTATGTATATTCACTATTACTATTAAGCATATTCACAATCACTGTTAAAAAATCAAGTACATTTTTATAAAAATAATGGTATATATAAATAACAACCACTATGATTAGTGTTATTATTTGCTTGAAATTTGTGTGATTTAATTGCCTATTTTATATGATTTCTTGCATTTATTTACATTAATTGGACTAATTGAGCTTAAATGTGAAAAGATATTTATTTTGCTATTTTGTAGAAAAATGAGTTTTAATTGAGCAAAATAGATGTTTTTATTAATTGTATGAAATGAAGAAAATAAATTGAGTTGGTGTTAAGAATTAATTTATTTTGATACATTCATTTGATAAAAAAACCACGGCCCAACTTATGAAAGCACATTTCCTAATTGAATTGCAAATTTTGTGCAGAGGATAAAAGCTGGGAACAATGAGTTATATTCATATTCTCAATAGGGGCCCACATCTATCAATTGTTGACTAAGGTTGAGAAAAGAAGAAAGTTATGGTTTTGACCAGATGTAAGTAGAGGAACGTGGCCTCATTTACTTCACAAACTGCCCCTCACCAAAATCAACACAACTCGCCGGAACCTGAAAAATGTCGCCGGGAATTCGAAGCCCACCTCCGTTCCAAACCAGCCCAAGTCGACGCACACCCTGCCGCCTGGAAATGTCTCATTACTCTTGCTCTGTTCTTCACCCACTCGCTCATTGCCGGAAATCAAAGAAGAAGCGGCGCAGCCCGCGAAACACCACATCCCCTGCCACACCTCGCATCTCTGTTCTCCATCGTCTATCGCCTGAGGAAGAGGAAGCCAAGAAATTCCTAGCGCTGCCCCTATTCGACATTAGCCGGAATTCGCTCCACCGCCCTGTTCAGAGCCTCACCGGAAATTGAATGTTTGCCTGAAACAGAAGTTGTTCGAAGAAGAGAAGGGGAAGAAAACGTTGAAAAGATTGGAAAATTGTCAAAGGTAAACTGCGATTTAATTTGGTGCCCGTGTGCTTCTTTTGCTTTGGCCGTGTGCCTTATTTTGCCCAAGGCCGTGTCATACCTGCCGTAGCGAATGACACGGCCAAGCCTTTAATTCATACGACCGTATCATCCTCTTGAAGAAGCCGTGTCATACCTGCCGTAGCGAATGACACGGCCAAGCCATTAATTCGCACAGCCGTGTCAGTTTATCGAAGAGGCAGTGTGCTTGGAATTTCAGAATTTTTTTTTTATTTTGGGCTTGAGGCCTGCGGCCCATTTGTTGATTAATTATCTGAAGCCCATTAGAAAAAAGAAAGAAAGGAAAGCAGCTCAATGAAGGATATAAAAGGCAGCAGTAGGTTACTCCGTAATGAAGAACACCCGAGCACACTTTTCTCGTATTTGTTGTCTTGTTGATTTGTTTATTTGTTTGTTATTTTAGTGTCTTGTTTAGTGAAATTTGTTGATATGGCGAACTAATACGTCGGTTTCAGAGATAATCCCCAAGGTTTGCCAGGTCTCCAGAGCCCATCCGAGCTGGAGAAGGTCCAGAGCTCGCCCGTCTGTGGGTACACCAGAGCTCGCCCGACTGTTGTACATCACTGCGCGATACTCTGGAATCTGGTCAAGGCTCGGGAGCTCGCCCGGCCCACCAAAGCTTGATGGGAGCTCGCCCATGAGCTCACTTGTTAGTCAATAGGACCCCGATGGCGCGCTCTTTTTCCCTCCGTCCGATTTATCCACAAGGGTGGTTTACGGCGAGGTTTTTAATGAGGCTCATCTAGTCTAAGGCATAGTAGTAGGACGAGGCGTGATAGGGGAAGCAGTGTGAGAGATCGAGACGAGGGTAAGGAACCCTCGTCAACACCGGAAGCCACATAGGCTCGTAAGGTGCCGTCTCACACTCACACACCTATAAATAAGACATCTCTTGTACTATTCACACAATTCTCACAATTCTGAAAATCAATACAATTCCTATTACAATATTTCTCTCTCTAAGCTCTATTCTCTCCCTCCCCAAGAACACAAAATCATAAGATTATTGTTTGGTAGAATTGATTCGTTGTAAAGTCACATAAACAAACACAATCAGTAAATTCTATCAACAATTTGGTGCTAGAAGGAGGGCCTCGAACCTGAAAAATTAAAAATCTCAAGAACGAAAAAGTTAGGGTTTGGTTGAAGGTTTGAAGATTTGAAGGTGTTCTTGATAAAACTCAAGAACACTTGAAGATACACATACACCTTCATCCCTTGAACGAAGAACCCAGATTTCCGGACAAAAACCCGAGTCTTCGGATTTCACGAAATCGGCCCGGAACAAGTTTTCAAACGCGCGCGTGCACACGAATAAACCGAATTTCGGATAATTCGTCACACGCTAGGCTAGACGAAAACTTGCACAGCTCCGCCTAAGCTGGACGACCACCACCCCGGCGACCTCCACCACTCCGGCGACCTCCCTCCACTCCGACGCCCTTCAGCAAGTTGTTCGAAGAAGAGAATGGGAAGAAAACGTTGAAAAGATTGGAAAATTGTCAAAGGTAAACTGCGATTTTAATTTGGTGCCCGTGTGCTTCTTTTGCTTTGGCCGTGTGCCTTATTTTGCCCAAGGCCGTGTCATACCTGCCGTAGCGAATGACACGGCCAAGCCTTTAATTCATACGGCCGTGTCATCCTCTTGAAGAAGCTGTGTCATACCTGTCGTAGCGAATGACACGGCCAAGCCATTAATTCGCACGGCCGTGTCAGTTTATCAAAGAGGCCGTGTGCTTGGAATTTCAGAATTTTTCTTTTATTTTGGGCTTGAGGCCTGCGGCCCATTTGTTGATTAATTATCTGAAGCCCATTAGAAAAAAGAAAGAAAGGGAAGCAACTGTTGGAATATAATTAGAAGGAAACACACGCAAAAGAGATCAGATACACATACTCCCCTCCTGGGAGAATTCCTCACCACCTCTACACACACTCACACATAGTAGTTAGGGTTTATGCTTTCTTAGTTAGATTTTTAATTTTAGTTGAAGCTTTGTTAGAGATTGAAGGGATATTGGCTCTCAATAGGTGAATTCTATCCTTATATTTAATTTTGTTGGTTTGTTTTTAATGATTATGGTTTATTGCTTTTTATTTGTTATGGGTTTGTTTGATATTATTGTTATTGGCTAGATTTTGAGTATTTGGGTGTTTGGAATTATGTGGGTGATTGATTAGTGGATTGATTTTGTGATTATATTCTAATTGGAGGTGATATGATTAGTTTAGTGGGGTTTGTTTGATCAATTGCTAATTGTGCTCTTTTAATTCATATGGGTAAATTGTTTATTGCAACGAGAGTTGGATAGACATGTTTAGTTCATGTGGGTGTGAGTTCAATTTTGCGATTTTGAGATAATATTGGATTATCGCAACGAGAGTTGGGTAATTTTCATTAGAAAATCCATTAAGCTACATTAATTGCTTGAATTAATCTTTAGGTGATTAGTGAGGGGACCAAAGGTGGGGCACCTTAGTATACGAGTGGAAAAGCACGCTAGGATTTTTTCTTAGCCTTGTGTGATTACCCGGGTGGGAAATGGTGAACTATTCCTATAACAATCTACATGTTTAATTGATGCGTTAATCCTAGGCTTATCCAGTACGGTTTAATGTGTATTAATCGTGATTGCTCCTATCTTTGACCGACAAAAAGGATAAATAAACTTATCGAACCATTGATTGATTACCCCGTAATGAAGAACACCCGAGCACACTTTTCTCGTATTTGTTGTCTTGTTGATTTGTCTATTTGTTTGCTATTTTAGTGTCTTGTTTAGTGAAATTCTTAGTTATAGTTTAATTTATTTGTTCTTGTTAATTGTTGCTAGTTTAATTTTAGCAATTTAGTTTAGTTGGGAACAAGATCATTTTCACTACAATCGAGTGCCGACATATAGTATTAGGGCTACACTTGTCATCAATCCCATGGGATTGATAATTTAATCGGGCACTTACCTTTATTGCACGAACTTCTTACACTTGGGAAGTAAGTGTTGTAAAACACGTGTCACACTACTACACATTTGAGCTTAATTATAGAGCTTGACGTAGAGAGCTCTTATTCAATTGAGCTCCCCAAGATATCACTTAGAAAGCTTTTCACATGCAAATAAATAAATAAATATATATATATATATATATATATATATATAATAAAAATTTATATAAAACGTTTCACGGTGTATAATATACCATATATACATATATAAATTTACGGATCCTTGACCGGATCAGTCGGATTTGGACATTTTTCTCAAAAAATCGCGAAAAGTGGAATTCATATATTTTCTTAATATATGTGTTCCTCCCCCGTTGCAAGTTGCTATGAGACGGAGGGAGTACATGATAAGTTTATTATGAAATAGTTTTAAAGTATTAAATATTTTATTAAGTGTATCAAAATATTCATTAGGAGTATTATAATTTGGGGTCTATAAAATCAATAACAATTATAACTTAACATCATCGACCCAAATTTTTTATACATCTGATGAAATTTTTTATTCTTCTAATTAAATATTTGATACTCTAAAACTTATATGTAATAAATCTATCGTGAACCATTTTTATACAAAACTTTACTAATTGGATCGGATTCTCATAAAGTTTAAGACCCATACATACCACCATTTTTTTGAGATTCTATAAGAGCTTGTTTGGTTGGCCTTAATAAGACATATTAATGCCCTTATATGGGAGGCTAACACATTTGGTTGACCTAAATAGGGCCTTAGAAATCAATGCAACCTGCGTCTAAATTTACTCGCTTGAGACATACCCAATTATCAATTTGGCCGACTAAGCACTGGGTTCTATAATGCCTCACACTTACATCAAAATCCTGTGACTCGGTAGCGGAGTGGTGGACGAGAGAAACGTGAGTGATCTGATAACGAGAGCCACGAAAATAGCGAGAGAAATGGAGATGATCTTGCGCTAGGAATTAGTGGAGAGACTTTGTGGGTATATTTTGTCGTATCGTTTGAGGAAATTCTGTGTTCTGGCTGAGAAATGAGAAATTTGCAATTTTTTAATATTAATTCGATGAAATCGCTAAAATTCAGTAGAAAGAGACAATGAACCTTAGAAATTGCTTAGAACACAGGTTTTTTTGTGGAAATGAAACTATAGAACATGTCTTTCAATTATGATTGATTGAAAATTGAAACAAAACCAATCAATTTAATAAGACACATGGGCTCCTTTTGTTTGGGGCAACACCAAAGATATATTAATCAGATCCAAGCTTTTTAATACATTTATATTAGATTTTAGAACCTAAGAAGAAAAAGGACCGGATTATAGTCTTATTAGATACAGCCACTTTATTAATCTATCCATCTTTTGTTTGACACATTTTTATTTTAAGGTTGACTAAATTTCAACATTTTTTTGATGAATTTGAGTTACGCAAAATATTTGAGTTTTTACCCGAAGAATATATTCCACGTATTTTTATTGAAATGTTGAATAAATTTAAACGAATAGAATGAATAAGTTTATTCAGTCATCAACTTTCTACTAGAGTGAAACTTGGCTAGAAGACACATTTTACCTCAAAGTGGAATCGAAAGTTGCCCATTATGCGACTCAGCTCCTAAATCAGCAGAACATCACTTCTTCAGCTGTGTAGTAACGCTAAATATCTGGCGCGAGTGTTTCAAATGGTTGGACATTTCGACAGCTCCACATTTTCAGACATCTAGACACTTTTTGGCCTTCTTGGGTTTGCTTCTTGGCAAAAAAGGTAACATGTTTGCTGTAAGTTTGTGGATGTGTATTGTATGGTCTATTTGTAAAGAAATGAATAAATTGATATTTGAGGGGAAAGGCTTTGAGGTGAAGAAAGTTATTATAGAAATTAAAGGTAGATTTTGGAGTAAGTGCTCAGGAAGTTCCATCTTTTTGTAATTTTATTGAATGACTAGAGAACTCGAAAAAAATACTTGAGTGATATTGTTAATTTTGAAAACGATACATGATATTAATTGTTTGAACCCATTTTTTCATTCAATGAAACTTTTTACTTATCAAAAGAAGGATTAAGTTAATAGAGTTGACCTATTTAACGAGTTTGGAGGGTACATATGATTTATCAGATTATTTAAATTAGCCCTTATAAGTATTTTTTTTTTTTCAAAATAGATCTAACACAAATAATGAAATATATCATCACACCATCCATTTTCAACTTATTTCAAGTTTTCAATAGGTTTGCATCTTTACATAAAAAATTAAACAATTATTTGACATGATTTTGAAGGAAGCTTGATAATTTTAAACATTGAATTAGGCATCATTTGATTCGTTAATAAGTTAAGATAAATTAAATTATGTTATCTAATTTGATGTTTGGTTTAATGGACAATGACCCAAGATTAATAAAAAAAATCCAAAACTAAAATTCAATTATCTTATGAATAGTAGATAATATTATCTTAGGGAAGATGTATGATAATAATCCATTATTTTTATCTTTACTGAAATACTTCTCTTATATTGGAAAGGAAAATCATGATTCACTTTATTTTTTTTTATGATATAGAAGGCAAAATTATCAATTGCAATTTTTTTATTATTAATCTTGCAATTCAAATATTCAAAAGAAATTATCTTACATTACAAATTATTTTAATCCATCAATCCAAATATACTATTTAACTTACAAATAATAATCTTTAGATTATAATTTTATCAAAATTATCTTGAATTGTTTATCTTGTTCATTGAATCAAAGAATAATTAATAAATAAAACAATTAGATAATGAACATGCAAATTACAACTCAACGCGGTTTAGAAAAGAAGAAAAAAATATTATAACTCGATTACATATGACGTGGATGAGAACGTGATGACCTGCACCATGGATAGGCATGCAAGTAACTACTATCGTCTCTTTAAGCTAATACCCTAAAATCTATTTTTAAACGGGATAGATTTTATGTAAAAAATACAGTTAAATGTATTATAAAATTATTTTAAAATATCAAATGTTTAATTAAATTTATTAAAAAATTCATCAGAAATATTAATATTTTAAATAAAAAAATTAATAACAATTAAAAAATATAATTTTACTGATCATAATTTTTATACTTTTGATGAAATTACTTATAATCAACATGTTAGTATTGGTTATGGAACAAATTTATGTTTTAAAACAGTTGTATAATTAATTTATCATGAATTAATTTTATACAATATATTTTAAATAAGAAATGTGATAAAAACTTGTATATACAACCTCGAAATAAATCATTGATCCAAATCTTTGTTTAAAATGTTCCATATTAGAATGGCGTTCATATGAATAAATATTCCCACAAATAATTTTTCAGATCATCTCTCATTCATTTTATTTAAATTTCGTTTAGACTATTCATTTAATTAATTTGCAAATTTAATGACATTTTACCTTTTTTAATATAAAACAAGTGTTTTTTTTCTAAATTACCCTTAAATTAACTAGTTAGACAAAACCATTTATGTACTTCAGCTCCAGAATTCAATCGTAATCATGAAAAACAATAAGCAAATAAGCATTGCCAAATTGATGATCAAAATAACTCATCACAATTTAATAATAATAATATATTAATGCCAGAAGAACTCGAATCGAAATCCAATTAATTAAATACAACGAAAGAATCGTTTCCCTCTCCAACTTATCCAACTATAAAATTTAATCTCATGTTATAAATAACTTGGGTATTTAGAAAACTGAAGGGGCAGAAGCAGGAGCATCAGAAACTAGCTCTGCAACCATCGGACCAGGGGCGGCGCCGCCGCTTTCTCCGCTGCTCAAAAGCTCCAACATCGCCCTGTGGGGATTCGACCTCTGCTTCTCACATAGAGCTGGCAAATACACTCCTACACAATTTACATCACCAATTAGATTTCATATTTAAAAATAAAAAATCAAGATTTTTTTAGGTAGAATTAATATATAGCTTATTCTTATATGTGAAAATTGTAGTGTACCTTATTTTTTTTCATTCAATTGTTTCTTGCAATTGTATTTCTATTTTTTACATCATCACTTACCAAAAAATATTACAGCATTCATCATCACTTTTACACACACCTCGAATTATTTATGTACATATAAGTAATTACGTGACGTGATATTACTACAAAATTGAAAAAATTAAACGTTGCAAAATTAAATTATGAAATTAGCATTTATAATGGAAAAATAAATAAATAGTTGTGCAATTAATGAATTAATTACCTTCACCAGCAGCGAGGTTGAAATAGAGGTCGACGATGTTGGGACAATTGTGGTAGCAGGGGGCGGAACAGAGGCGGGAGGTGAAGTCGGCGGTGAAGAAGGCGTCGGATGAAATTCCGACGAATCCACGGTCGACGCCGCATGAGGTGACGCATTGATCGGTCTCGATGTAGCCATTCAATCTCTCCACCACCACCTCCGACGTCTTACACGTGTACTCCAGCCTCCCATTGTCGTCTTTATAATTCTCCAGCACGCACCTCTTCCCCGAAGATGCAATTGCGAACGCGCACAGGTTCGTTGGCAGATTCTCACAAATCAATTCCCCTGAAAGAAAATTCTATATTTATTAGAAAAACTAAATTAAATTATATCAATCGATTTACATATTTTTATATATAAATATTAAATTTTGTGATGAAATTGCATGGAGGAGAGAGGATACCTAGAATTCCTTGGACAAAGAGAGAGCAAGCGAAGAGAATCAAAGACAATTTCGTTGAAGAAACCATTCTTTCCTTTAGATGTTGGTTTTCTTTGTCCTTCCTTCGTGGCCTTTTTTTTTTATTTTTGGTCTGTGGAAATGTTGAAACGGGATCCTCTTTATATAGGGAGAGGGAGAGAGAGAGAGAGAGAAATTTGATTAATTGGAAAAATTTAGATGAAGTTTCTATTATTATTATAAATAAATAAATAATTAATTAATTAAAGTTTGACAAGTCTTTAAATTTTTACTTATGGAAGTTTGAGGGTCACGTTAGACGACTGAGTGGACCCCACGCGGTTAATTTGTTTAATTAATGTTTTGGTTGACATGTGTGTTTTCTTAATTATTTAATTTTTTTTTTTTTGGAACATTAAATTAAAGTTTGATTTTTATTCGACTAGTTTTGTTTGGTTTCCAACTTTCTATCGAGGCCAAACAATTTTAAAATTTTGTGTTCGTATTTTGGAAATTTCTGACAATTGGAAGCTTCAGCGTTTTCATGTAACGTGAATGGTCTTCTTCATTTTGTTTCTAGATGGAATAATAGCAATGCAACTAGTATTGTGTTTTCTTAGCTTATAAAATTATATCATCATTTCATAGAAATTATATTTTATTAGCAGAAGTGTCAATATTTTGTAAATGAGGGGTAACTAATTCTTAGCGTTTGACGTTAAAGAGTGATTTTTATGGTGAAAATAGTGAGAAAAATATATCTTTTGAATTAATTCAATTACTAAATACAATAAAAGACATACATATTGATAATAATAAAATATACAAAAAGAAAGAAAAGAAAAGTATGATAGTGTGATCACAGTCCACCGAAGACTTTAAATTGTGATGTCAACGCGCATAATTTCTTCATTTCTTCTCCCATCGACCAACATGCATGGAGCCTTTTTTTATGGAATTCTCCACCTAACTAATTCCTACATTTAAGATTCATTATATTTTAGTTTCCTTAATTTCATTTTAAAAAATTGATAATATTCATGTGAAACTTGTTATATGGTATAAAATTTATATTATAAAAAGTATTTATTGGCCTGATACCATAAAATGTACAAAAGATACTCCCTCCATCCATGAATCTTTTTCCCATTTCATTGTGGGCACGGGAATTAATAAAAAGTAGTACTACATATGTCCCACAAAAGTTTGCATACTTTCCTTTTTAGTTTGTCCCATAAAAGTTTGCACACTTCCAAAATAGAAATATTTCTTTAAATCTCCACCTTTAAAATTTTTACCTCACAATCTCCACCATACACATTCTACTCATTACACTTTTTATTAAAAGTCGTGCCACCAAAAGTATCGCAAGCTTTTGGGGGACGGAGGTAGTATTATATTGAAATTATAGATAAAGTAAGAGAAAAGTAGGAGTATTGTGGGGGCTCAAAATTTTATTGTGAGTGTGAGTTGTTTCCAAATAAGAAAATAAGAAAAAGTTATGGACAAACAAAAAAGGAAAGTGGGAAATAATTTGGTGAATATAGGGAGTATATTTATTTATATCGCATTGTAAAATATGTATAATATCAATAAATATAATTAATAAGTGAATTTTTTGAACCAATATATAAGTGAACTTTTTTGAACCAATTTTTTGAACCAATATATAAGTTAATTTTTTGTAAAATATGTATAATATCAATAAATATAATAAATATCAGTAAATATAGTGAATTTTTTGAACCAATATATAAGTGAACTTTTTTTAATTCCATCATATAGATATTATTACTATTAAATACTATATGAATATATATAATCTTTTAATATAAGTTTCGTATGCCTATTTGTTATTAATTTAGTTTATGTATCGATTAATTTGTTGTTCACTTTTAAATCTGTGATTCATTGTAATATAATGTTTGAAAATTATACAAATCTATCATTTTCGTAAATTTTGAATATTTATTAATATTTTTAGTGTCATTTTTAATGGACACACCCTAATGATTAAATTTTATTTTTTACGAATCTAATAATATCATGTTATATTCTTATTTTTCTTTCTCGAAAAATGCTCACAAATGCATATAAAATTTTAAATAAAATATGTATGATTTGCTAACGTATAATAAACTATATAGTTTTATTATATAATAATAGTGTTAAATAATTTTATAGATTTAATGTATTTGATATTATTTGATGATGGAAAAGTTGATATTATGGACATTTCGTGTAATACACGGAGTTTCATCTAATTAAAAACAAGTTTAAAAAACTGACGGTTCCAATTCCACAATAACTTTCTCATGTAAGGTGCAAAGGTTCCGATTTTTCTTCTTCCTTCAAAAAAAAAAAATATTTGTTTAGATTTTGAACACGCAAACTTGGCTAACATAAATGCATCAAAATAATACCAAAATAGTACCTACTTTGAAAAAAAAAAAAAATTTACACTTTCGTCGTGTAAAATTATTAATATTTAAGTTTAATCATGCAATATCAAAATAGTTAATTATTGATACAAAATGATCGGTTGATCCCACGCTTTTTTCATACCCCACCTCAACCCGTGTAACCACCCACCCCACATACCCATTATTCCCAAAAAAATGACGGACAATACCCTATTTCCATCAAAATCTGTCGGACAAAGAATTCTCCCAGGTAATACCCTTCATCTGATTCTGAAATTTCCGATTAACATATATTTTCTCAATTAAAGAGAGCATCTATGCCAAATGGATGTGTCTACGATTTTTGCTTCCAAATTCAAGAGGAATGCAAATTCATCTCTGTCCGATCAGATCGGTGGGAGGTTTTCGGAGGCGATTTTTAGCTGTGTTTGTTTCAGATTCGACGGCAGCGCGACGGACGGATGGAGGGTGGAGCAGATCGACGGTGGCGCGGGAGGGGAGATTGACGGCAGTGCGAAGTGGTGTTTGTTGCAGATCGACGGCTGGCCTCACTGGTTCTGGCAAAAGCTCCCTTTATCAATTTGATGAATGCCATTCTTGGGATGTTTGGCGTCGTCCCTTTCGCTCAGACATCAGGTCTCTCTCCCCCTCTCTCTCTCTGTTTTAGACGCAGTTATATGCATATAAACTGTTCGATAAAATGCCTCAGTGATATCTCTTTCTGTCAAGGGCTTTATTTCTCATGTTTACTAGATGTTGTTTGATTTTCGAAACGCATCTGGTTTGATTTGGTAGTGAGGCTCTGTTTGTACAGTGTATCAATTGTTTATATGCTACGTGGAAAAAAGATTTTGTTTGGTTATTGCTTTTGTTACTTTTCTAGTGTGAGCCGGATCCATCATTAGCACTTGTCTCTTGAATAGGAAGCTTACTTATGTAAAGAACAATATTCAGATGCAGAGTGCTTCTTCCTGTGTGGAAAGTTTGTCTATATACTTGTCTCTGCCTAGTTATCTTGACAATGAGTTTGTAATTCTATGCTACTGTAGATCTATTTGTTTTACACATTAGATTGTGGATATAGTTAATTTTCTCAAACTTAGTCTTATATACTGGAAAAAACACTACAGGAAGAAGTATTTTGCAAAATAAATGGACTAAGAGAAACATCCATCTTCAAGTATACAGCAAGTAGCTTTATTTCGTACACTAAAAATTGTATAGTTACAAAGACTTTCTTGACGATAGATCTATTTACTCAAGGGTTATTGTTTAATGTTTATTTCCCTGTCATTTAGCCAGTATATTGCGACTATTCTTTTCAGGTTGCTTTGGACTCTGATGATTCACAGTTTGGAGGCTTCGGTAGAATCAGCCATGATGCAGAGTATTTTACCTCTGTAAGATAATCTACTCGTGATTACTTTGATTTAACCTCTAAAATTTTTATAAGTAGTCTTATAAGACTCGATAATCCTATACACAAAAACATAATTTTCATCCCCCTCGGAACTCTTTCTTCATTTGATGTTAAACAGGAAGATAGGCAAGATGATCGACCTCGTTCGTTCTTAATCTACGCACCATCTAGGACTGCAGTGGTGTATGCATTGCAAGAAGACACAATCGAAATTGTTGATGCTGAAAGCAGCAGCAGCATGCATACGTTGGATACAATTTAGCTAAGTCCGAGTTAACACGTTCACTGTCCATATCAGAGGCTCCTGAACCAGTTGAAGCAAAACTACACGAAGGCGAAGAGAGACGGAAAGAGGGAAGGTAAAGCAGGTATTGTAGAAGGGGCACGGACCGTTCACCTTCCTTAAAGTGCACGATGCCGGTCACATGGTTCCTATGGATCAGCCTAAGGCATCATTAGAAATGCTAACAAGGTGGATGAGGGGAAAATTGCTAAAAGCAGATGATCATTTTGCTCTAATATGACTGAACTAGCTATACAATTACAAATCTTTTTAGAGAAAATTTGGTTAATGTAAAGAAATACAGAATCTGGAGTTCATATATATACTTATAGAAATATACAAAATGCAGTCTTCTTAGGTTGCACATATTTAGTTTGCACATGTAACTCAATAATCCATTTTGCACATGCAGTCCTCATATGTAACTCAATAATCCATTTTGTACATATTTAGTTTGCACAGGTTTTGGTTTGCACATAATCTACTTGCACAGGTTTTGGTTTGCACAAGCCCGTGATGGGGCATGGATGCACATAGAATTTTTTTATTGATCTTTGCACAGAAATGCATTTACACACAAATATTGCACACATTTGGTTTGCACAAGCCCATAATCGATACATATTTAAAAATCTAAATGTGCATATATAAGTTGTATAAAAAATTACATGTATAAAAATATAACAATTTTGCATAGGTCTCTCCCATCTGCAATTCTTTTTTCTTCATCTTCAACTTCAATTATTCTCTTTATTTTTTTCATTTTCAACTTCAATTTTCTCTTCATCTTCAAAATATCCCGACCCATCCAAGATCCATTTTAATTTTTGTTAATTAAATAATCCATTTTTGCATAGATTTAGTTTGCACATGA
>JAPKLY010000240.1:180482-192454 GCA_026898435.1 Prunella vulgaris | reverse complement strand
TCTCTTAATCTTCAATTCTTCATCTTTAACTTCAACTTCAATTATCTCCATATTTTCTCTATATCTTCATCTTCTATTCTTCTCTTCATCGTCGACTTCAATTCTTCTCTTCATCTTCATCTTCATCTTCAATTCCTTTTTTCTCTTCATCTTCAATTCTTCTTTTCATCTTCAATTCTTCTCTCATCTTCATCTTCAATTTTTCTTTTCTCTCCAACTTCAATTCTTCTCTTCATCTATAGTTATCTAGTCAAATGACAAAATAAGAGCAGGTACACATTAGACTTGCAACAACACTGGCATTCTATAATGTTCTGTTGAGTTATTACTTGTTCAATACTTTAAGTAGGCCTTCGAGGAACAAATGCAAGTCTATAATGTCAAAGCCAAATAAACTAAATGAAAAACCAGAACACTAAGGTCACGTTCGGCAAACTGAATATATGCAAAATATTCTTCGAAAAATAGAAACACACGCACAAAGTTAAAATGTGTTATAGAGAAAGCACATTTTAATCATAAAACAAATGGTTTGATTAAATCTAAATTAAGAGAAAGCACACAGACTCACAAGTCACATTTGAGTAAAAGAATAACACACAAAATCGCAAATCACATTTTAATTCATATAGAGGCTTGAATTTTCTATCTAATAAATGAATCTCCAAATTCAAAACCCAAAATTTAGGTAAATTAAATTGAGTGGAGGTAATACGCTGAAATAATAAATGGCATCAGTAGTATATGGAGAGTATTTTTTTTAAATACTCGACAATTTTCTTTCTAAAAAAGCATAAATGATAGCCGACATTGTTTACAATTTAAGAATTTCTAATGCTGCAGATGTGAATTCGAAAAAAGAAGGAAGAGTGCACAAATCCAACAATAAGGAGATTGTAGAAAATCTGTAGCTTATCATCATCATCAATCGACCATTGTTGAGGCTTGATAAATCCATGAAAAACATCTACTAATCGAACTGCTTACCTTCGAACGATTGGCCAAATTTCCAATTCTTGGGTGCAACGCGGTAGGATGGGAGTGTAACTCCATCGCTGTTCGTGATTTCAAACGAAAGGTGTTGATTCTTCAAATCCGCATTTATATGCCAGTTTTGCCCCCAATTCCTCCCCATCGGGAGCCACCCCGTCCGAGAACCCTTTATTTTCACCGCAGCAATGTCGAGTATTACATTTGAGAGTGTGAAAAGGCATCGGTGTAGAGGCGGCGATGGACCTGTTCGATGCCCTGTTCGAGTATTACCGTTCGATGCCCTATTCGAGTATTACCGTTCGATGCCCTGTTTGTCGCCGGAATAGAAGCTGCCACCACCACCGTCTTCCACCAGTCGAACTCGTTCATCTCGACCGCCAGAATTGAATCGAAAGACGCCTCAAACTTATTAATGAACATGGACTCACTTTTGTGCTTTCTTCTTCACCAGAGAAAGCGGTGAAATTCGAAAATTGGTTTTGGATGTTTGGAACCTAAAATTTGGGGGTTTCTTGTGATACTGAAACGAAATGATATTAAATTAGAGAATACTTACCTTTTTTGAAATCGGCAAAGCTGGGAGGTTAATCCATTACCTTCCAGATAATACACATTGAGTTGGAGTTAGATTGATGAATTTGGCAGCGATGCTTTAACCGAGGGAAACGAGGGGTGGTTTCGAAGCTGGAAGGGGAGGGTGGTTTTGAAATCAGAGGTAGGGTGAATTGTGTAGTACGTGGGCCCAATTGGCCAATCTTTAATTTTTAAAAAGTAACTGGCCATTTTGAATATAATAGTATTGTAACTGACCATTTTGTCAATGCCCAAAAAAAAAAACTACCACCACAATTGTACCACAATTGAAATTACAAACCCAACAATCAGTAGGAAAAGTTTATGGTTAGATTTCTTGTGAATTCGAGTTCACGTAAACGCATATCACTGTTATGTGTATTCACTATCACTGTTATTTATATATATTATCACTGTTATAAAAATATACTTAATTTTTAAACAATGATAGCGTATATGCATAACAATTATAGTGAATATACATAACAATGATAGTATCTACACATGACAATGATATTTAGAAATCCGAATTCACCATAAACTCGGGTCATACAATTTTTTATCAAAATATATTAGCAAAGTGGGTCTATTTATTATTAGTGCTCACTATCTAAAATTAGGGCCAGGTTATTTATGCTAGTCAAATTAGTAAAAATGCTAATTTTAAAAAAAATTATCTTTTCTTTTGTAAAATTTTTGGGAAATATTTTGATTTTTTTTTTCAATTATTATTATGTTCGAAAAATGTTTAAAAAGTAAAAAAAATAATTAAAACAAATCGAATAAAAGGTCTATCTGGCCTAAAATTAGCCCACCAGGCCTCTTATTATTGAGCCCATACAATTAACCAATTGGGCCTAAACATAGCGGCCCATTTCTCCCAGCAAGAAAGAATGAATATTCGGGTTCCACCTCAAACCACAACGCAGAGGAGGATAAGTGGGACCCACACTAACAGACGGAAACCGTTACCAGCCTCTCAATTCCTTCCCAATAATCTCAAAATTCAAACAAAAATTATTAAGAAAATGGCAGCAAAAAAGTTTTGAGAGCTCCAATCCAAAATCACAGGCTGAAAACCAAAATTAAGAACAAATAAAAAGCAGCCATGGTTGCAGCTGCCACAGCCACGACAACAGCATCCCATCTTCTCTTCTCCAGCTCCAAATCCACCTCCCGTTTCTCCCCTTTCCAAACGCTCGCCCCATGCTCCCCCGCAGCCGCAGCCGCCACCTCCAGAAGGCGACAAGTGGCGGCGAGCGGCGGAGTGCGGTGTATGGCGGTAGCGGAGGGAGCGGAGACGGCGACGAGGAAGAAGAGTAGGTATGAGATTGAGACGCTGACGAACTGGCTGTTGAAGCAAGAACAGGCGGGGACCATCGATGCCGAGTTAACCATAGTTCTGTCGAGCATTTCCATGGCGTGTAAGCAAATTGCGTCCCTGGTTCAAAGGGCTGGTATTTCTAACCTTACTGGGGTTCAGGGTGCGGTTAATGTGCAGGGCGAGGATCAGAAGAAGCTTGACGTTGTCTCCAACGAGGTTCATATATACTACCTTCAATTGTTCTTTCATTTCATCTTGTGTTTCATTATATTTTATCTTAATTAATGATGCCATTTCTTACTCTCTGAGTTCCTCAAATGGTGGAATTTGTAATATATAATTGATTCCCACATTTTTACAAGTTCAAACTATTAGACGAGGCTGAAATCTTTTTAGGGGGAAAGTTGAGAAATTATGTCCGTGAGCGAGGGGATTATTATGGAAGTAACGAATTGATTCTACACTTATCTACAATTCGACTTCTAAATGAGTCACAATTCAATCAGACACTTTATTTGCTAGGGCCTAAATCGATTTCCTATAATTATGTTTCTAATGCAATGAAGTAATGAAGAAGGGGTTGAAATTGAATGATGAAGAATGTTTGTAAATGTAGGTGTTCTCAAACTGCTTGAGGTCAAGTGGAAGAACAGGGATCATAGCTTCAGAGGAGGAGGATGTTCCCGTGGCTGTGGAGGAAAGTTATTCGGGCAACTACATTGTCGTATTCGACCCTCTTGATGGATCCTCCAACATCGATGCAGCCGTCTCAACGGGCTCCATCTTCGGAATATACAGCCCCAACGACGAGTGCCTTGCTGATATTGAAGATGATTCCACTGTAAATCTTCTATCCTTGTGAATATAGAACACTTTTTTTTTCTTTTGAAATACATATAGATATAGAACTTGATGGATGAAATGATACTTTAGGTGATAGGTAGCTGCGGTAGCCTTATAGCTAACATTGGACATAAGGTAATTGTGGTCAAAATGTATTAGCTTATGTTATGAGAAATATTAGTTGTATTTTGAGAAAGTGCTAATATAGTTCAGTCTGTCATTTGCATTTTCTTGAGTTTCACATGCTTAGGGCATATTGTAGGAGCTCAGAAAGTCACTATCTCAAGTTTCTAAATGAGTTTCATTTACTAAAGCTTTTAAAGTTCTTTCATGTTGTTCAAAATGTGTTTCAATCCCATTTTGGCTCGCGGGCTAATTGAGCGAAAACGCAGAATTTAAACATTAAGTTCCCGTTTTGCAGCTCGACAACGTGATGCAAAAGTGCATCGTGAACGTTTGCCAGCCGGGTAACAACCTCCTCGCAGCAGGATACTGCATGTACTCGAGCTCAGTGATATTCGTCATCACCATAGGCAAAGGCGTGTACGCCTTCACCTTAGATCCCATGTTCGGGGAATTTGTTCTTACACAAGAACAAATCCAGATACCTAAGGCAGGGAAGATCTACTCCTTCAATGAAGGCAACTACCAAATGTGGGACGACAAATTGAAGAAGTACATCGACGACCTTAAGGATCCCGGCCCCAGTGGGAAGCCTTACTCTGCTCGTTACATCGGTAGCTTGGTTGGCGATTTCCATAGAACTCTGTTGTATGGTGGGATCTATGGTTATCCTAGGGATTCAAAGAGCAAGAATGGGAAGTTGAGGTTGTTGTATGAATGTGCTCCAATGAGCTTTATTGTGGAGCAAGCTGGTGGAAAAGGGTCTGATGGGCAGCACAGGGTTCTTGATATTCAGCCAACAGAGGTGAGTTTATTTTATGATTTTTTTTTATGGAATTAGATCGGTCATGATGTTGATATTTTATTTGTGTTTTTGGACAGATACATCAACGAGTCCCATTGTACATTGGGAGTGTGGAGGAGGTGGAAAAATTGGAGAAATATTTAGCTTAGAAGAAGATTGTGGCTGTGCATAACTTTTATGAACATGAGCAATCTTCTTGTTAATTCGTCTTTCAAGTGGCAAATCATGTAAAATTTTGGGAAATGAAGGACAAAATTATAGTTTTTATTCAATCTAGTGTTTTATTTACCAGACTTGTATGATATTGATATAGTTAAAGAGAGAATTGTGCAAACACATCATTCTGTCTATGTTATGTTTATCAATTAAATAATGACTCCAAAGTCATTACTTTATAATCAAACTTGATCCTTCGCAAAATTATAGCTTTTTCAATTTCAATATAGTGTTTTGTAATCAAGCTTTTAATATGACAAGTGTTAAAAATAAAAATAAAAATTCCGACCTGCCGGATTCGAACCAGCGACCTAAGGATTTGCTGCAACACAACTACAGTCCTCCGCTCTACCAACTGAGCTAAGGTCGGTTGTGTTCATTTGCTTGTATGAAAAGTATAAATATAATTTATGACATGGAGTACTAAAAGCTATTCCACTCATTCCAACAAAATTTACACACTATAAATTTGTACGTTTATTAAAAAATATATTTTTTTATTTACGAAGAGTAGCGATATATAAATTTGTACATTAATTAAGAAAAAATATATATTTTTTAAATAAAGTAGTAATATATTGGTAAATATAAATATAATTTTATGAGTGTGCATGCAAATTGATACTTTCCTTTCAAGTAGTGTGTAATTTTATGTGGAACGTCCAAAAAAATACAATGGAGAAATTACATGGAAGAACAATTTATATAGTGTATTTACAAAGGCGCAAGCGCGGAAATTTTATAATATTTGCACGTTTATTCTAAGTCTTATTTTGATTGTGCAAATTATATAACTTTTACACACTTGTCAATTTTTGTATTTTTAGAATAAAGCGTATCATTTTTTATACTTTTTCCAAATGCAAATTTCAATAAAATAAATGGATTAATAAATTAAAGAAAATCAATTTTAGCATGTGATAATATTACTGCATAATGCACATGAATCATCAAAGCGTTCACAATTGTAATTATATAACTAATCTTAAAAAGTAGGTTACTGTCAATTTAAATTGGAAATATAAAGAAAAAATTATCTCTTGTGATTCTGGTTAATTTAATTCCCCATCATTTTCATTCCCTTTAAATCTATCTTTTCGAGCGCGTTATGTTCACGCACACTTGAATTTTCCCTGACGAATCATCTTCACACAATTGGCTCCCACAGAAGATAAGCACAGAGAGAGAGAGAATGGCTGAGGCAGTTCCCAAGTTACGGTGGCGCCACCTTAGCTCAGCCTCTCCTTCCATCCACCGCCTATCTCCTCCCCAACTTCACCGGCGCCGCCTCAACCCAAATCCCGCCGCCTCAATCAGCTGCAAGGCCGTTGAATTTAAAACCTCCGGGCCCGTAGAAGCGAAGAACAAAATAAAGAAGAGCAAATACGACATCGAAAACTTGACAACGTGGCTGTTGCAGCACGAACAAGCAGGGGATATCGATGCGGAACTCACCATTGTTCTCTCCAGCATTTCACTTGCCTGCAAAAAGATTTCCTCGCTGCTTCAGAGATCGAGCATCATCAACCTCACCGGAGCTCAGGGCACCATTAACATCCAGGGCGAAGATCAGAAAAAACTCGACGTCGTCTCTAATGAGGTCCCTCTGATCCCCACATTTTCAATTTTGATCGATTAACAATACTTGAGTAAGAGAATTCAAGCGAAAATTTATTTTCCCTTTTGCTATTGAGTATATAGGATGAATGATTATGTCTAATAGTGATTATAGCCTTAAAAATAATTGGTAATGATATTGGTTGTGACATTTGAAAATGATCAATCAATGTGGGTGATTATAAGATAGGGAAGGTATATTTTGAAGAAAAATAATATTATGATTAGCATATATTTTACTTAGTTCCAAATGTCATTGAAAGAATTATAAATGAGGCGTATTTCAGATATTTAGCAGCTGTTTGAGGTCAACGGGGCGAACAGGGATCATTGCATCAGAGGAAGAGGATGTGCCAGTTGCAGTTGAAGAGACTTATTCTGGAAATTATATTGTAGTATTTGATCCTATTGATGGCTCTGCTAATATAGACACTAGCATGTCAACAGGATCCATATTCGGAATTTATGGCCCGGATAAGCAATGCCTCTTCGACATAGAAGATGATTCCACGGTAAATTCTCCCCCAAGTGCTCGATTTTTCTACATGTAATTGATCATTTATACTATCAAGTGCTTGATTTTGTCGCTGCATTCTCTTGGTTGATTTTGTCGCTGCATTTGGGCTTGAAAAGCTCAATCAAGAAAACGAGAAGTGTATAATCAGTGTTTGCCAACCGGGTAGCAACCTACTGGCTGCAGGATACTGCTTGTACTCGAGTTCAGTGGTGTTCACGCTCTCAATAGGGAGCGGAGTGCATGCTTTCACCCTAGATCCTACGTATGGAGAATTCGTCCTAACACACGAAAACATCAAGATTCCTAGCTCGGGTAGAATCTACTCCTTCAATGAAGGTAAGTATGATTTGTTTGATGAGAAGCTGAAGAAGTACCTGGATGACTTGAGAAAACCGGGGCCAGATGGGAAGGCATATTCGGGCCGTTATGTAGGTTGTTTGGTTGGTGAGATACACAGAATGTTGCTCGTGGGTGGTATTTATGGAAATCCCAACAACAAAAATAGCAAGAATGGTAATCTGAGGTTGTTGTATGAATGTGCACCAATGAGCTATTTGGTAGAACAAGCTGGAGGAAAAGCAATTGATGGACATCGAAGAATACTAGATATCAAACCTGATCAGGTAAAACATTTAGAAGCATTATGCAATAATTGCAAAGTCTTAAAGCAGATAAATTAACGATAATGTTGGTTTGTATATGCAGATTCATCAGCGTACACCAATATTCATCGGAAGCCCAGAAGAAATCGATAAGCTGGAGACGTACTTAACCGAGAAATAATGAGAACTCAATCAAATCCAAAGAAGAAAATTCATATCATTAAATGTTCCTGGACATTTTTTCTCCTATACATCCTTGTTAACATCTAGTAGAATCAGATATTAGATCTATGAATAATTCTAATGCATATACAAAATGGTGTCTTATAACTTAATACTAGCTAAAATGGTGAAAATATCATTTGTAGTCCTCGCAGGTTGTCAGTGCCTATCAGTAAGATCAAGAATCTCCCATCTATTAGGCATTCTTCTGATTAAAGTTGCTGGTCTTCCTCTTAACTGTAAGAAAAAACAAATGTTACTTCAACCAAAATGATCCATCTTGATGAAGATATAGTTGAATTGGATTTGGATTGAACTTTACCAGGACTAACTATTGTAAATTTAGTGACAGAATGCATAGCTGCAACAGAATCATTGCCTGCTGAAAAACACAAAAGTGAACTTCAGAACTTCATAGTAGAAACATAAGACATCACAAACTGCAAATGCAAGTTCTTACCAACTAAATTCATGTCCCCCCCACGATATTCTGTCATTGATGAAAACTCTGATGTAAATTGTGAGGCATCCATTTCAAAATTTCCCGTTTGAGGTGACCTGAAATTCAACTCACAAAGGTTAGTTTATTCAAAAATCATCATTTTTAGATAGTGAAGAGTATTCGTAGAGAGGCCAGTACAATTACCCTGAACAACAATCTGGAGAAGAATTGAGCACTTGAGTTGAAGATAAAGCCATGTTTTCACTTCCGATGTCGAAGTCAAGTAGAAACTCCGAAAGGTTGAAGTCAAAACCTAAAGAATCCAGATTCGGAAAATCCAAGTCAAGAATATCACCTTCTTTCTCAGATTCAGAGGTTGAGTTATCAGTAGTTTGATTCTCTGTGATCATAGGCACCTCAGAAGCATCAAAATCTAGCCTTCCCCTAACATGGTCCTTGATGTTAGACCTCTTCAAGTTTGACTTAAGAGGCGAGCAAGTAGAGATGTGGTTTTTCTCTATTGAATAATAAGATATTTGCTTGTTGGGGCTGACACGAATAGTCTCTGAAGAAATTATAGTGCAGTTAGATGACACAATCTGTTGAGGAGTAATGTCTTTGTTGGAAGTAGCGGTTGAACAATTTTCATATGGAGAAATAGATTTCTCAGTTTGAGAAGAAGATGCGCGTGGAGGCGTTTTAGGGACCGAGGAGTTATTTCTGGGGCTTTCTTGATTGAACAGACACTTGACAACGTTAGAGGCTTGCAGCGGTGTCCCATTGGGGACATTGTCACAGCCAGATGATTGAGCAACAGAGTTCGTCACAATTTTTTCTTGGTTCCTTTCTGCATTGCTTGATTGGGTAACTAACTTAACATCTGCAAAATGAGTGAATTATATTTAGCAAGAGAAAAACAAAATTAGCAAGAAGTCAAGGACAAACAGTAAGTTGTTTCCTAAAAACATATACCTTTTGGCTGTGTGCATCTTCGAGATCTCTTAGAAGGACCATTGGAGGCATCTTTAGATTCTTTTCTTTTTCCAATTGCTTGATTTGTGCTTGGAGTGGAGAATTTTGTGTGATCTTTTTGTGTAGTCGCCGGCCTGGATGTGGACATCATAGCTGGAGTGCTGTACATAGGATAGTAGCCTGAATAGCATGAATGCAAACGTTACAAGAGAAGTTATCAAAATATCAACACTTGCTCTAGCATTTATCAAACAACAAAATCAAATCCATTGAACTATAAACTAATATACACATTATATCAAATCTGGCAACTAAGAACCTAATCTAACAATATCATCAAATTTGTTTCGTCCGTCAAAATATGACTCGGTTATTAAGCTTGTTCTTCATGACATCTCCTGTGATTAATGAAGTTATGAGCTTTACTCGTCAAAAGGATAAATAAGCACTTCAAAACTTCGAATATCAGTCATAATTCAGATCATGGCATCTGATACTTTCATGTTTATAGCTAGAATTTCTATGATCAGACACATTGGATCTAGTAAATAACTATAGTAATTACTGAACAGGCATGAATTTACCGCTTATTACTCCACAATTTCCGCAACAAAAGATTAGTAAATAACCGATAAATCCAAGATTTGGTATGAAAATTTGGGAGAATATGAAATAATTAGGGCAAAATAATCACCTGCCGGCGGCCGCCCTACAGCAACTTCAGTCCGAGAAGCTAGAGCCCCCGACGCAAGAGGAGGCGCAGGCAACGGTGGAGGAGGGGTAACGCCGCCATTTTCGGTTGCGTTGTACGCATTCATGACACCTTGCATACCGCTGAGCAAATTCTGCACCCGCAACTTTTCCTGTTCCAAACGGTGTCGTTCCTGATCCACCCACACTTTCTGCTCCTTCAACGTTATGTACTCGTCCAGAATCGCCGCCAAAGTCAACAAGCTCTTCGGAGCCTGCAAACATCAGCAAAAGCAAATAAGCAAACAAAATCACAGATCTTCAGCTTAAGACGCAAATAACAACAAAGAAACAAAATCAAATTACCTCTTGAACTGGGGATTTGGCAATGAGATGGGACGCCTCGGAGCGAAAAGCAGAGCGTGTGGTGTTATAGCTGTTGTCGGACAGATATCGATCGACGATGAATGCAATCTGAATAGGGGTGACTTTCCCTTTTCCGACGAATTCTTGCTTCTTTGATTTGCTTTGCTTCCCCATTTTTTGTTCCAATTTCCGTTTTCCTCTCTCTTCCCCGTCAATGGCAGGAATCGGAGAAGCAGATGCAAGTTGAGAGAGAAATAGGAGAGAGAGGAGGGTGAATAGTTGAAGAGGGAATTGAAAACGGAGGAGGGAGGAGAGAACGCGGGAGCATTTCAAATATTTTGGAGGTAAGTGAGCTTTGTTTAAGGTAATAGTATTACAACGCGAATTTTAGCGGTCAAAAGACTGAAAACAATAAAATTATTTCAGTTTCCCTCCAACTTGGATCCACTTACCCGATTCGATTTTATTTTTTTTTTACCGTTATTATTATTATTATTCACTCTCTCTTTTTCTTTTCTTTTTTTTAATTCACTTCTCATTAATGTTATTATTAGTTCCGTTCCGTCTCTTTTTGTTTGTCTCATGTTTCACCAACATGATTTTTTTTATGTTAATATTAATAGTATTAATCATCAATTTATAATACACCAAATGTATTGTAATACAAATATATTTTTAAAAAATTATTTTATTATTATTGAAAAATTATATTTGTTTAAATTGAAAAATCGTTCTATTATTGAATTTTCTGTTTAAAAAAATAATTTTTTATAATAGTAAGAATAATTTTTAAAATATAGTTGAATTTTATGGCGTACAATTGATTTATACTTTATAATAAATGGGGGTAATAAATAAGTATAAAATCTTTGATACCCAAATAATTGAGAAATTTGATTTGGTGAATGAATATAATGGGACAAATGAAAAAGATAATGATATTACATATGTAAGTGTCTCCAATTATGTATTATCTACTAATTTATTATTTCAATGCGAGTATTTAATTAGATATTGTATTGAAATAATTGTATTAGATATACTTAATAATGGTGTCACTATTTTATTGTCATAAATGTACTACTGCCATAAATACTTTAAATTTTTTAAGTATATCTCCTTAAACAAAATGCTTAAATATCGCATAAGAGTTTTCGTAGTATATAAATGTCATAGATAATTAAATATCAATATCTCAAGTAGCCATATATTATAATATTACCTTTCAAAAAAAACAGGCCATATATTCAATTACATTTAATTTGTTGACATTTCAATCAGTCTTTTAAGGGCTCATTTGGTTCGTAAGATAAAAGTATCTATCCGTCAAAAACATGCATATTTTTTACGGATAGATATTTGTATCTTACGAACCAAATGAGGCCTAAAAATTAATAACATACTTATTGTAAAAGTGTAAAATAAGTCTGAATGGTAAACTACAACGGTTACTTGACTATTCAATTGGTAAAATTAGTCAAAATTATTTTAATTGGGTCATATTTTTTTTCCCAATTGGGAATTTTGAGTTTGAATTTAAGATTATAACCTTATAACTACTTAATGGTCAGATTTTTTCTGAAGTATTGTGTCATATATAAGAGTGGCTTCCTTTACAACTGTTGATATGGCGAACTTAACAGGTCGCCAGGACCCACCGGGATCCT
>JAPKLY010000240.1:155448-180472 GCA_026898435.1 Prunella vulgaris | reverse complement strand
GCCATGGAGCTCGCCCAAATTGCCTAGACTCATCTCCGAAGCTCACCGACGAGCTCGCCTATCAGTCGAGTAGAACTCTGATGGTGTGCTCTTTTTCCCTCCGTCCGGTTTATCCACAAGGGTGGTTTACGGCGAGGTTTTTAATGAGGCCCATCTAGTCTAAGGCATAGTAGTAGGATGAGGCACAACATAGGTAGCAGTGTAAGGGACCAGGACGAAGGTTACGGACCCTCGTCGACACCGGAAGCCATATAGGCTCGTAAGGTGCCGTCTCACACTCGCACACCTATAAATAAGGCCTCTCTTGTACTATTCACACAATTCTGACGATTCTGAAAATCAATACTACTATTCTTGCGATATTTCTCTCTCTAAACTCTCCACTCTCCCTCCTCATATTTTACATCCAAGAACACAAATTCTTGGATTATTGTTTGGTAGGATTAACATGATGTAAAGCCACATAAACAAACACTGTTAATAAATTCTATCAACAACAACTTTCCTCCAAAATATATAAAATAATAAAATATTAATATTGTACTCTATATATTAGTCTGTAAAATATTAGTTCATCATTTGCATATATTTCACATCTAAATTTTTACTTTTAGTTTAATTTACATATTATTCTATTTATTTTTGTAATATATCTCAAATACATATCAAATCAAAAGTTTATGTGTTTATGCTATAGGGAACACATTGAATTTGTAAAAAATTATTCAGTTCAATCACTGCACATCTTCTATTATTCAAATCAATCGTCTATTTTTAATCTTTAATTCACAATCATATTCCATATATAAAATAAATTTTGAATTTAAATCTAAAATATAAATTCTATTATTTAAAAAATATTTATTTATTAATTTTTATATATTAATAAATAATATCAAGCACTATTAATAAAAATAAATCTTTATAAATTTTCATTCATTCTCATTTTACATCCTCATTAGCCCCAGCAGAACTTCGAATATGATTTGAAAGTTGAAGTATGGATTATCTTGACCTCAAATAGTTCTATTTTCTGTTTTCTTTTTAATACATGAACCCAATGTCGAATAGAAAAAATTATTTTTCAAATAAAAATTGAACAATGGATTTAAAAAAAAATTAAAGGTGTAATATGTTTTAATTATCATGATGTGCCTTGAATTGAGGCAAAAATGTAAATACATCAGATTTTGAATTTAAAAAAAAAAAAAAGGAAGAAGCCTAGTATATAGCACTAGTACATAAATCCGCCAATTTTGCATAATGACAAATAAAATTACATAAGTAATAGAAGTTATTTTTTTATTTGTTAAAATATTAATATTTTATAAAATGTAGTTTTTACCTATAAGATGATGTTTTTGTATGATTTAAATTTTAAAATATAGAGATGAGATTAAAATACGAATATATTTATTTTATCAAGAAAGAAATACTATTATTATTAAGGGTATAAGTGACGCCCTAGAGGATTATAACAAGTAATAAGAGAGATACATTAGATTTTAAGTGAACTTAAAACTACAACTGTGGGTACTTGTCTAACATTTATATGAAATGTGACGATGATTTGACTTCTTAACTTGATATCAATTCTAAACTCTCAATGTTAGTTTCTCCAGTAGTTCCTAGGTTTGTGAACTCTTATTTTAGAAAATCAGCATGTTTATTGTCTTCCATAAGATCCATACTCCATATTCGCGGCTACAAACTCTAAAAGTATTTTCCCCTCATTTCCATTGAGTAAACTGATTAAAATATGTTTATTTACGATTAATGTTAGACTTAATGACTATATAGAGATTTTATTAGAGATGGCAACAGAGCTGTTCTGGGACGAGTTTGGCATGTCCCTGGGCCCACCCTGCCTGAATTTTTTTGAACCCGGTCGAGACTCGTTCCATCCCCGCCTCAATTTGTAGTAGGACACATCCCACCCCGTGAAAATCGACGAGTTTTACCCATTCAAACTTACCTACCTGTCTATATATTTTTTTTTATTACACATAGTATCTTAAATTTTGAAATATAAAATCAATACGCATTTTGAATGATATAACTAACAATAAATACATAAAATAGTTCTTTACAAGTTTCAACATATTAAATCTAAATATTTAAAATCATATATATATTATTTATTGAAAATAAACATAATAAAATAATTTGATGAACCCTAGTTTGTACAACTTCTATTCGTGACTTCATGAGCATATCTAATACTCCCTCCGTCCCAGACCAATTTGCACACTTTCCATTTTGGGTTGTCTCAAACCAATCTTAAAAGGAAAACATCGATTTGCGTGCACACTCACAAAACTTTCCACACACTTATCCATACGCACTACTTTATTTAAAAAATACATTTTTCTTAAACCGTGTGCCATCTCAGGGGTGCAAATACCCCTGGGACGGAGGGAGTATAATATTCTAATGGATATGTTAATTTGTAGTCTAATTTTCATGACAAAAACTTGTATGAACCCAAGTTCATCGTGAACTCGGGTTATCAATTATCGCTGTCATGTGTATACGCTATCACTGTTATGTATAGGGGTGGCAGACCGTACCATACCGTACAGTACCACCCATACCGTACCGAAATTTTTGGTATACCGAAATTTTGGTATGCGGTATGCATTTTTGGTATACCGAAATTTCGATATTTCGATATATACCGATCTATATCGAATTACCGATTCATACCGAAATACCGACTATGTCGGTATACCGCCCATACTGGTCCATACCGAAATATAATTTTAATTAAATAAAAATAAATTACCAAAATGGTATATACCGGTATACCGAGATACCGAAATTTTTTCGGTATACCGAAAATAATCGGTATACCGGAATATTTTCGGTATACCAATTTATACCGAAAATATTTTGATATTTCGGTATATACCGGTATACCGAATTTTTTCAAATTCTATACCGATACCATACCGTACCGAAATTTTCGATAAATTCGATATTTTTCGGTATGATAAGTACGGTATACCAGTATTTTCGGTATTTGCTCCACCCCTAGTTATGTATATTTACTATCACTATTATGCATATATATTATTCTTGTCAAAATATCAAGCGTATTTTTATAACAGTGATATTATATATGAATAACAGTGATAATGATTATGCATAATATTGATACGAGTTCATATGAACTCGAGTTCACAAGAGACCTACTCAATTTTCATATATTTAGTTATACATGTATGATACAACATATTAATTTAGCTATATATTATACTATATAAATACAGTGCTGTAAATTTTTTCTCAAACTGATCCAAATTTACTCCAAAATCCATTTGATCGGATTTTATCCAACCATAAAAACAGGTTCTTGGCGGGTTCGGATTTGAACCGTTGATACCTATAATTTTGATTTTAGCTACATAAATTTCCATTAAATTTTACTTTTGAAATATTTAAGCGCAAATTTGGGATTATACAAGTGTATTAAGAAAAGGGTGCAAGTAGATCAAATCCAATTGAAAGTGGGTCATCAGATTCAAAATTTATGGGCTGATCCAGAATACATAACTGGCCTAAAAAGAAATAAGTGGCACTGAGCATTATCCACAAGGACCACAACCAAAATCAACTTTCACAGAATCATCAGTTCAGCTGCAAAAGACGAAGAAGAAGATGAAGCAAGGAATTCTCTCATGGAGTAACTGCCCATTCACTACATTCCCCTCACTCCCTTTCTCCACAACTCTCAAACCCAAATTTCCCAAATCCAATTTCTCAACAATCACAGTTACGCTCAATTCCATAGAAGAAAGCCCGCTGACGGGCCGAGAGAGAAGGCAGATGAGGAATGCGAGGAGAGAGAGTCAACCCGCTTCCAACTGGAGGGAAGAGGTTGAGATGAGGCTTATCAAGAAGCCAAAGAAACGCTACGCCTCGTGGACGGAAGAGCTGAATTTGGATAACCTCGCTTCCCTCGGGCCTCAGTGGTGGGGCGTCCGGGTCTCAAGAACTACGGGCCACGAAACTGCTGAAAGGATGGCCCGCGCACTGGCCCGAAACTTTCCTGATAAGGAATTCAAGGTAAATTTAGATTCGTTCGAATTTCGAATTGAACTGAAACTTTGATATTTGTTGAATGAATCAATTCCATTTTCTTCTAGTATTTCTGTATTGCTTCATTTTAATACACTTATTGGCGTGCTTGGTGTTGCAGAGTGAAATTTCGTGTGGAGTTGAAACTTAATTAATGTAATGGATCAAGATTTTGCAAGTTTTATTTGTTTCCTACTTGATTTTAAGGATTAATCTTAATTAGCTTTGTTATTTTGCTACCCAGAATTTAGTCCTGATCTTATCTTTGGACATTTAATATTATCTAAATTGCCTATTAGGTTAAATTTATTGTAGTTTGTAGTCTTAAGAACTGATGTCTAACCTTTTTTACTTGTATGATTGCAAGGAAAAGCTTCCTCCGTACATAATTTTCTCTACATGTGAAAATGAACTTTAGGGCTACAATCAACTAAATGTTGAACTGTGAAGTCTGAAGAGATGTTTTTGATTACCCATGATTATTTGTTTAGTGGAGTTCTGAACAATTCTTTTGTGGCTTAATAGAGGTAACTGATTCCACTTACATCGCGATTGATCAAAGCTTGATTGGGCCCTAATTAAATAACCTGTTTCTAGTCAAAGGTTCAGTCTGTTTCTTACTTTTGCATTTGTTTGAGCAAAACCTCAGTTAGTATTGGTTCAAATGGTGTATTTACCAAATATGTGCAGTATGATTTATGAAGTAGATTTTAGTTCTGTTTTTCTCATTTCCCCAAAATGGTGGTCTGCAGGTTTATATTCCATCTGTCCAAATCAAGAGAAAATTAAAGAATGGTACCCTGTCTATTAAACCAAAGCCACTGTTTCCTGGATGTGTGTTTTTAAGGAGTGTAATGAACAAGGAGTTACATGACTTTGTACGAGAATGTGTTGGGGTTGGAGGCTTTATTGGATCCAAGGTTGGAAATACGTAAGAGTCCTCAGTTGTTTATGCTTGTTCGCTGGATTTATTATTTATATTATTAAATGAAATTGACATCTTTTATTAGCACATGAGATTCAAAATTCTGTCACCAGCTTAAAATGAAACGCCATATGCTGACTACCAATTGAATTTTTTCTAATCAAGGCTGGACCTTTTGTATGGTCAGATTTTCTGCTACTCTATTAAATATTGGAATTTAAATGCAAATTCTTTCAAGTTTCATGTTTGTATCCTTAAATGTATTAGTCTAAAGAAAGTTTTACATTACCTTACCGACCATCGAATTACCTATTGAACAACCACCTATTAAGCTCTATTTTCATTTGTTATTTCTGTTTCATATTGCAAGTTATAGACACAAGTTGATAAGTTTTTTTACTCGTTCAGAAAGCGACAGATTAATAAACCTAGGCCAGTAGATGAAGTTGACTTGGAAGCTATATATAAGCAAGTGAAGGAAGAGCAGGAGAAAGCTGATCAAGAATTTGAGGAGCAACAAAAGAATGAAGCTTTGAATTCTAAGAAAGTAGGTGTAGACGCTCTTCTGGTTGCAAAGACGAATGCCTTGAAAAATCCTGGAGGCCAAGGAAGAAAAGCTGGAAAGGCCACGACCTTGAAACTTGGTTCATCTGTACAAGTTACATCTGGGGCATTTGCTGGATTTTCTGGGACTCTTAAGAAGCTTGATAGCAAATCAGGGCTGGTATACACTCTTGATCTGATCTGTGTTTTTACATGAAAATTTCCACTTAATAGAAACAAGATTTGAAAAATATCAAATGGATAGAGGAAAAGCAAAACCGGAGGGGAAATGTTCATCCTCAATCCTTACATGGACCGATGGACACATGGTCTATTAGAAAATGCTAAATTTCAAGCTGTCTTCTATTACCTCACGTCTATTTGCTTATAGTGAATAAGCTAAAAAAAATAGGTCCAAAAGCAATCTATTGGCATGCTGTTTACACCTATCGCAACTTCACTTTGACTATCAAACCTGGTTGAGTTTTTGTGTGATTTTTGGTCCATTTCATATCAATTGTTTGATTACATCTCTTGCAGGCAACGGTGGGATTTACACTATTTGGGAAGGAAACTTTAGCAGATATTGATGTCAAGGATATTCTTGCTGAGATAAGCTAGATGTGGATTATATCGATGGACAGCAACAGTTATATCTAAACATTAAATCAGATCCCTCAAGTCACTGGAAAACATTCAACGGAAAAGAAACATTCAAGTAGGCATTCTTCTGCTTAGTGGAATAAATGCTACCACGAACAGGTTTATGCATGGTCTGAATCAAGAGTCAGGTGATATAATTTTATTTTCCAGTGGCTCTGTCTAGTTATCTTTCCATAAATCCCCAGGAGATGTATGTTAGAGTGATTAAGATCTCTCCGATCCAATTTTTCCAAGATGATATAGGAAGGGTATTAGCGATAATTTGCACGAGTCTTAGATGTTGTAAATGAGGAGGCAATGGTAGATCTTATTCTTGGACTTGATATGTGGAAATAAATATTTGTAGTCCAATAGTCATCGAGTTCGCTCTTGTGATAGTCTATTTATCAGTTGGAAATTGTCCAGTACTTTATACGTTAAAATCTAGTTGTTGAAGTCCGGGGGGGCAAAAAAACTATGCAGCACGTTGATGCCACCCCGAGGAAGCGAGGTCTACTAAAATTGGACATCCAAAAATGGAAATGAGGTCTACTTAAATTGGATGGAGATAATATATTACCTGTGTAATTCATCTCGTGTGAACCAGGTGAGTTAGCTCACTTGACCACTAGGAACAAATTGTATTTTTTTTAAAATCCATTCATCCAAATGGTGTCAAATGGTTGGAAACACAGTAGCAGATTGGTGCAGGAGTGAAATTGGGCTGGCCCAAATTGTCTTCGGATCAATATGTTTCTACCGAGGCTGGCCCACTCATATCTCTCAATTTTTAAAATATATATATCCAGTTTGATTCAGTTTTAGAGTTGGCCTAACTTATTTAATGTTAGAGGTCCAGTTCCATTGCACATTGTCAATTAACCGCGGTTAAATGGACCCAATTAATCCTGTAGTTTACTGTTAACCTCCTTTTGGATTTTTTTTTTCCTAATGTCGTGTTGCCTCTCAATTTTGTTTCTTATACATTGGGTCCAAATAATCTAGAAAGCCCAACCATTTGGCCCGTTATGTCACTTCCTACATTAATTTTTCTCTTTTATTGCAAGCTTTATTATGATCAACATCGCATTCTACTGTGGGGATTACTTCTATTAAATGGTAACAACTACCCAGACTTGCTCTTTTTATGCCCTATTTCATTGGTCTAGCTATAAGTAGGCACTTGTTCACGAGCATGATGATCTATCAACTTCCAATTATATCCGGACATGCACATGTGAACCAATTCCCTTCATCATTCTAACAAGCAAAAAGGGCCGAGTCGACTACTGTTGAGCTCAAACTTGACTTGACCCATAACAATCGAAATAGTCGAATTCCTGATTTTCATACTCGAGCTCGATGCAATAACTTACATAACATTAGTCGGAGATTTTCATTAGTCAGGATCATACATATACACTTTACATAATTTGTAATTTGCAATAAGTTCCCAATGTTTGTGAATGTGTGGTGCATGCTAAGTAATTTCTTTACTCCATCATCAGGGCATCTTTGAGATTGAATTCAGATTTTTTTTTTTTTTGTGGATGATAGAGTTTTCAATTGACATAACAAATGAATTATGAGTTATATAATACATAAGGGGGACCAATTACTTAGCATTAGCTATACATCTCATAAATAGCATTTATTGCAGTGGATGATCGCATGGGCCAAACTAGCTAGGACATGGACAATTTGTATTCTATTACCAAACATTAAGACCTATTTTGGGGGTGGGGATGTGTCTCATGAATATATATATCAAGTAATTATTTAATGCCATGCATATATATGACTTGGCAATTAAATATAAGGAGATATTTATAGTTTTCTAACATGTTACGTACATTCTTGATCGCCATTTTAATTTGTGAAGAATTTAGATTTTTAATGTCTATATTTATGTGAGTGTGTACTGTAAGGTGAACTATACATGTTGCAATTAATGTGTCCACCTAATATTAATGCGTGATACCCCACAATGAAATGAATTAAATTTGTCTGATTCAACTCTTAAATATTATGAAAGTGAATAATATTATAAATGCCATGATACGTGACTTGTGAGGGTCGTGAGATTAATTAATTATATGTGTCATTTTAAAAGACAAATCTTTATAAGATTGTGAATGTTATATGATATTTAATTACTATTTTCATAATTTGTAAATTGGATTTTTTTTTTAATATATAAACGCAGTATTATAACTTTAGGGTGCTATAAATGAACAAAACCTGAGCAAATCTTCCTGGTTGTTTGTGTTTGTTTCTTTCTTAAATTATGCACATATTATAGATAGAAATTTTATATAAATCGGCCTCACACGGTGAGACGGTATATACATAAATTAAAATTCATCATTTTTAAAATATTAGAGTTCAATTATAATGTATCTCATCACATATATTTCACATAAGATCCACTCCTAATTAAATGGTTGAATAACTTTAGAAATGTTCAATAAATTACACTATTCACACGCATTCGTGTGAGGTTATCATTTTTAAATATGTAATCCACTGTTTCACAAAAATTTACACATTTTTCTTATTTTGATGCCACATTGCACACTACTAAAAGAGAATATCGATTTGCGTGCATATCTATACATATATTTACTCACATACCACTATTTTATTTTAAAAAATATACTTTTTTTAAAAAACATAAATTTTAAAATGTGGAAATTCCAACGGAGGGAGTACTATTTTATTTCAAAAGTATCATTTCCAAAAAAAAAAAAATCATTAACTTGAGAATTAATTAAACTCATCCATAATTGTTGTGTTGGTGAAATAAATCTCAAAGATACAATGTCTCAAAAAATAAAAAATCACATGTTTTTTTTAACTATCTATACATACTACTATATATATTTATTATCACTATTTAAAAATATTTGATATCTAATTTCTTTAACATTAATAATTAATATAGAACGTGTCTTTGTAATAATAATACTTAAAAAAAATTTATGTGAACTCGAATTCTCTCGAATAATTAATACACCACATAGATATTGATTGACCCAACCAATGTATAGGATGTTGGGGGAGGATTGGATAGTGCATATGCATGTACATGAGCAAGACAGAGAAAGTTCGTTAAACAAATCAGTGAGATGTCCTCTTCTATATAATGGTCCACTTGTCAAGCTGTCATCTCTGTATAAAGTGAGTGTCTGTTTTCTTAATTTATACACAACCTTAGACATATACATATACGATTGTTTGTATGTATACATGGAGTAGACCGTTGTATGAACCAAGACGACAAAGGGGGCACGCGGTTATTATATTATTAATTTTAATTTATAATAATTATTATTTTTCATGAAAATATCAATTTAAAGTAAAAGCAGTTTTGATGATTAGAGTAATCACAAAGACGCAGCACTGCACATGTTTGTTTCTTGTCGGAAGCACTTCGAAGTGGGTGTAATCTATGTTCACGGGGAATCTTTTTTTTCTTTTTCATCATTTAATTAAGTTGATATAATCTTATACCTATCATACAACTGAAGACTTTTTCAATTACTCCTTCCCTCCCAAAATAATTTGCAAGGAGGAAGGTCACACAAATTAAAAAAAATAAAATAAAATAAAAAAAATAGTATTTTGAGAGTTAATTTGATAAAATTTTATGTAAAAAGTAAAAAAGTTAGTTGGATTGAGTGTAATGTGAGCCCAAAAAATAAAAAAAGTAATGACATTTTATGTAAATATGTAGATATTGTGAAGGTGAAGTTTACAAAATAATTTTCTTTTTTGGGTCTGCAAGTTTCTTTGGGACGTCTCGAAAAGAAAAACTTGCAAGTTCCTCTGGGATGGAGGGAGTACTATGTTTTGGGTAGCCCTCGTTCGAAATTGTTTTGTACTCACTCCGTCCCACTATAAGTTTCTAACTTTGCTTTTTTGAATGTTCCACAATAAGTTTTTTATTTTATAAAAAACAATAACAACACTTTATATATTAATAAACAAATATCACTTTTCACAATTTCACATTACTTTTTCACAATTTTCTATTATTTTATATAAAAGTTAATATGTGACCTATCATATAATAATAAATAAATACATTTTTCTTAAACAAAATAACCAAAAGAAATGAGAAACTTAAAGAGGAAAGGAGTGAAGTTTTATATATATCAAATTGAAATTGATATCATTACAATCGATTATTAATATCATTTATGCATCACTATTTCCATATTATTTATTTATATTATGTATTAAACTTTATGATATCAAATGAATATATGTATTGATGCCACTTAGAACATATATGATATATATTTTATTTACAAAATATACCAAAATATGAAACTCATAGGTGGTTTTAGTGCATGTGATGGGACACATTGATAGCTTTTTTGAATCCCCTAACCTTTTTTCTTTTTATTTTTGTTTTTTGAATTCAAAATTTATTTTATTTATTTTTTGTATTTTAATTCTTATTCTTATTCTTATCATTATTATTATTATTTGTCCAGATTTAGATTTGGATTTTTTTTGGATATTATTTTTTGGTCAGCATCCAATGATATGCATAATTTTTTTATATGTGCAATTTTTTGGATTCTGCATTATTTTACTTTATTTTTAAATATTATCAAAGAATTTTGCATATGAGGATAAAATATTTGCATATAACAATAAAATCATCTACCATTAACAATATATGAATTCTTGAGAATTTAACAACACCATTCAATATCAAAAAACCCGAAAATGGATTTGAACAACTTGCAGATTTTTTCATTGGATTTGGAGCAAAATTCCTCCTATCAAATCATCGGCTATGGCGTGGAGAATACTACAAGATCGACTTCCTAGTAGAGTGAACTTGGAAAGAAGACACATTCTACCTCAAGATGAAACCGAAAGCTGTCCATTATGCGACTCAGCCCCGGAATCAGCAGACCATCTTTTTTGCAACTGTTTTGTTGCGTTGAATATATGGATTGAATGCTTCAAATGGTTGGGCATCTCGACAGCCTCTCATTTTCAGATATCAAGACACTTCATGGTTTTCTCAGGACTACTTCTTGGCAAAAAAAAGGTAAAAGGTTTGCTATCATTTTGTGGACGTGTATTGTTTGGTCTATTTGGAAAGAAATGAATAAATTGGTTTTTGAGGGAAAAGACTTTGAAGTGAAAAAAATTATTGATGAAATTAAAGGTAGATTTTGGAGTTGGTGCTCAACGAATTTCTCATCCTTTTGTAATTTTACGTTTGGTGAATGACTAGAGAATCCGAGAAAAATACTTGAGTGTTAGGATTTGTAACTTTGGAATATGTTACCCCATTCTTTCATTAATGAAAATTTTACTTACAAAAAAAAAATCATTTTAATTGGAAGTTTAAATGGAGAATATATATATAGAATTTTTTAATAATTAATAATTTATAGTTCCGCAACGACCCTGATTAAATTATACATTATATTTTTTAAAAAGTATCTTCATATCTAATCAATTGGTAGCCAAGTTTGAACTGAACCCAAATTGAGACCGAACAAATTATTAGTTTTACTGAGTATTATTTTATAGAGGTTTTTATTATATATATTTGCTTCATTCCTCCCAAATTAAACTTCGAACTTTCAATTACGCATCATTTCACAATTTTATTTTAAAGTATTTTTTATTCATTGGTCCAAAAAACTTTTAAAATAATTTTTTTAAACATATATTAAATAAAATATATTCTCTCCATTATAGTAATGCTAGTTATTTTTCGGCACAAATATTAAGAAGAGAAAAAATATTAATATAATGTAGATGATGTGAAAGAATTTTAAAAAAAAAAAAAAGAAAATAGTGTAAAAAGTGATAAAAAATTAAATAAAATATAAATATTAATTTCTAAAAAATATAAAAAAACAAATGAAAAATATTTAATAAAACAAATAAAAATGACAAAAAAAAGTATATATACAGTGGGACGGAGGGAGTAAAATTTAATTCAAAAGGAAAGAAATATATAATTTGAGCATTAATACTCTGTCAAACGAACTTGCATAAAAAAACACTCCACTTTAATTTCACTTTATAAAATACCAAGTTGGATAAAGGCATATAATATCATCGATCATAGGATAGCCAGTGATGAAAAATTGTTTCATGCATGAAATTATCTTATAGTACAATTTTTTTTTGTTATAATTTGAATTTTTAACCATATGAAATAACATTATACTCCCTCTATTCTCATTTCAAATTTATACTTTGTAATACATACATTTAAAAAATTGTGGAAAAGGGTAAAATACCCATTTTTATATAAATATTTTTTTTTACCCATCACCAAAAAATAAAAAAATTTATACCCATGTACCTCCTCTTCCCCTATTCCATCTCACCCCACACCCCTTCAACCCAACCCAATACATAAATTAAATATTTCCTACTCAAATTAATTTTATATTTCTTATATTAGTTCTAATTATTTACCATTTATTAATTCATAAGAAAATTTATAAATATTTAGCACAACTTATAATAATTGATTTAAAAAGTGTCGTACTTTATTAATATAAATAATTTTTTTATTAATTTATGATGTGGATAAAAAAATTATTAATTTTTAACTAATTTATTAATTTATGATTGGATAAAAAAAAATAAAAGAGTGGAGTCGATAGAGGAATGTGAATGGGGGCAACTTGGGTAGAAAACTTTTATTTTAGAAGGAGTGGGTAAAAAACTTTTTTTTTTTTTAAAGAAATGGGTAAAAAACTTTTATTTTTATAAAAATTTATTTTATAAACTTTTTTGGTCAATAAAAAATATAAATATAAAATTTATTGTGATTTTTTTAAAAAGTTATTGTTAAATTTAAAAGAGAGAAATGGAGTACCAAATAGTAGCAAAGTCCAATTTGTCGATTTTTTATTTTTTTTTCTGTGGAGAGGACACGTCATGGAGCATTTGTCATTCCTAGCAATAGTATTTTTATTCCTTGTAATTATGTGATGTATTACAAAATCAAGAAAGAAGATACAAGCACTAAAGAGCAAAAAATGCATGGGAGGAGGACCACCACTGCAAATTCAGAGAACACAAGGGCGTAATCGTAAAGAATCTCCCACACCATATTATATTCCCTCACTCAGCAACCACTGAGAAAGAAAAGCTAAATTGACAGTGTAGCAGAAACAAGTAAAACCGTATTTAATTTTCCCAACCTCCGAGCCCTACCCCTCCACCACCACCATCCCCTGCCCATTTTCCCCAACTCTCAAACCCTAGAAAAACTCATAAAAAATTGTACTCAATTAATTCTCTAATGGAGTTTTCCAAGAAACCCTTGTAAATCCTGATTAAAAGACGAAAGAATCCCAAATTCTTGCTCAAAAAACTCAGATCAAATATGGCTGCGTCTTCGTCTTCCAGGTATTTCTTGGCATTCTTTCTGATGAATCTTTGCTTCAAAGTTACATATGCAAACCCAAACCCAAACTTCACATTTACTTTCAAGAATTTCGGTAAAGATTCAAACTTTGAGTCACAGCTTGCTCTGTTTGGTGATGCTAAGGTTGCTAGTGATAATGCATCTGTTCAAATTGCTGGTTCTAGGGGTGGGAGGTTTATTTGTAAGAAACCCTTTAATGTTGTTGAGAGGGAGTCAAGAAGGATGGTGTCTTTTTCGAGTTATTTTGTATTTTCCATATCTGAGGAAATTGGGGATGGCTTCTGCTTTGTAATGCTCCCTTTTGGGTATCCCTTGAATGTTTTCGATGGGGGTTCTATGGGAATGTTGGGAGAGAGAAAAACGAAGTTTCTTGCAGTTGAATTTGATACTTTCATGGATGACAAGTATGGTGATGCTAATGGTAATCATGTGGGATTAGATGTTGACAGCTTTGTGTCTGTTAAAGTGAGCAATGTTTCATCTATCAATGTGGTGCTTAATAGTGGTGTGAAGTTACAAACTTGGATTGACTATGAAGCAAGTGGTAAGAGATTTGAGGTGAGGTTGAGCAAGCTTGGTGAAATTAAGCCACTTGATCCCTTGCTCTCTTACCCAATTGATTTGTCGAAAATGTGGAAAGATGAGGATATTACCATTGGATTGAGCTCTTACAGTCGAAACTCTTCTCAAAAGAGTAACATATATTCATGGAGTTTTAAGACAAGAGTTATGCCTAGTTGGATGCATTCACAGCCTATGAACCCAGAGGGCTTTGTTGCAAAGGGAGAAGATGTGGAAGTTCGTAAAGGAAGCCATTGTGCATTGAGAATTCTTGTTGCATTGATTTTTGGCACTGGCTGTGGAGCACTTGGAGCCTTCTTCGTATTGTTTCTATGGACTATGTTTGGGAATAGGCGCCCGATTGTGCCAGAGGAATTTGCAATGCAACCCAAGGAGTTTGAGTACAAAAAGTTCAATGTTTCTGTAGATAAAACCATCGAAGATGGTAAGAATTAGGTGCTTCAGTTTGCAGATTAGACGATGCGTGTGTCTTCGTTGTATATCCTCTCGATTTTTAGTACTTGGATGTTCTTTCTGGCTTGGCATGGTGCTGTAATTTAGTGATCAATCATTGCAATGTAGTTTTGTCATGTTCTATGTTTCATATGTTGTGATCATTAAAGTACAGCTTCATTTTGGATGCAGTGGCTCCTCCTTCCTAGTGTTTCATCTATTATGAAATTGTTTAATGAAATTATCTAAAATTATGTATTTGGTACTGTAGTTCCAAAATATTTTGAAGTCCATTTTACTTGCTTGCTTGCTTGCTTGTTCAGGGGTGTCTCCAAATAGGACTATAGTTATTGGTTGATCAAGTTATATATAGTCCTATATATACTTCTCTCCTATTTTTCTATAATTTTTAATTTGAAATACATGTTTTTTTATATGTATTTTTCTTAAATTCATTTATTTTCAAATCTGTGAGGTGAATTGATTATTGTATGCAAATGCTCCCTAAAAATGAACTTGTGGATAGAAGCGTGGCGCAAGATATGCATAACCCAAACCTTTTCTCAGTTGGAAAGTAAAGAAGCGTGGCCCAAAACATGCATAGCCCAATCCTTTTCTCAGTTGGAAAGTGGGCCCAGTTTACTGGACCGCAGAAAGCCCATTATAAATTCCAAAGCGAACTTCGTAGCGTTGTTAGGGTTTTACATCCGCCCCTTTAAATATCCATTCTAAGGGCGCTCAAACTATTTACAGATCATGGCTGAATCATCCGTGCTCTCCATTTTTAAATATCTCACAGATTCTTTGTTTCTTTATAGTTATTTGTCTTTCTTCTTCTGATTAAGTTTTCTTTCGAAATGGATCGATGATGCATTTTTTTAAATCTGCGTTATCTATCTGATGCTTCTAATCCATGGAGCTGAAGAAACCTAATTTAATTCTGAGATCCCGATTTTATCTTTCGTCAATTCAATTTTTTTTTTTTTTTTTGGGAATTTGATGCTGTGTGTGTTTTCCAGATGAGCATCAATGATGAGGTAAACTCAAAATTGTTATCCTTGCACTTTGATTGTTAGTGAAGAAAACTATGGGGAATTTTTACTCTGAGATGCTGTCCTCTTCAATTTTTTTTTCACTTTAATTGATCCTCCGGTGATTATTATTGGATCGATAATGTTAAATAAAACACTCTGTCTATATGAATTTCTTTTCGGAGAATTTGTGTCAATTATTGATTGCTTCTTCTGGCAATTTCTACAACCCTAACATATCTTCCTTAGTCGATTTTCCATTTCGAATAGAAATTCTATATTCTTTTCGATTAATGGCGAGGTGACGATGAAATTCATGTCTGTCAATCCACTGATTATTTTGTGATGTAAAAAGTGAATCCCGACAGGTTCTGATCGCCTTTTAATTTACTTAGTTTCATTCTTTAATTACATAATCATATTTAAGCTTAATGTACACATATATATCAAGTTTTTTGCTTTTGAATGGTAATGGGGTGTAGGATGAATCTGTTATTTAAAGGGTAATTTGCATCTGAATTTCATTATGATGCTAAACACCTTGGAGACCTGATGCCCTACTCTGTTTTTATTGGAAATATTAATTCATTTCCACATAAGTACTCCTTTAAAATAACTTGTACGATATACATTTTTACACAATATATTTACTGTTTTATCAATTGTGTTTTTTCCCTCAATTTGTGGTGGTTCTTTGTTTTTATTTTTTGGTGGAACGCCATTGCATGTGCAATTTGTGGTGGAGCCGTGGAGGATTATGTTTATGTTTCTTTTTTACAATTGGAAGATTGTTTTTATTTTTATTTTGGTGGTTGTACTGTACAATATTTGACAAAATAATGTTTCAACTAATAAATGGTAAAATATTTTTCTATCTATATGAAATTAAAAATATTCATTGGGTGTATTTAACCGGTTCATCAGTGAAAGATCAAGGACATTGAAAAGGAGTAGCAGTGCATCAAATATGTGAATCTTGTGTATGAATTGTAATTATAGGGTATCATAAGTTATGTATGCCCCTCGTATTAAAATATTGAGAGCTTATTTCGTTCAATGAACAAGATAAATTATTCAAAAAAGATTAAACAAAATTATAATTTAGAGATTGTTATGTGTGAGTTAAATAGTACTCCCTCCATCTCTAACGAATTTGTACATTTTTTATTTTTAGTTGTCTCAAATTAATTTGCAAACTATTTAAAAGAGAAATATTGATTTGCGTGCATATTTACAAAAATTTTCACACATTTATTTATATACTACTATTTTATTTAAAAAATATATTTTTCTTAAACTGTGTGAGTGCGATGGATTTAGATAATTAGTAATTTAAGATAATTTTATTTGAATGTTTGGATTGTAAGATTAATAATAAAAAAATATGTAATTGATAATTTTAGTATCATTAACAATAATAAAGTGATTTATATTTTTCCTGTCTATTATAAGAGAAGTATTTAATTAAAAATAAACATAATATATTATTATCATATCTCTTCCCTAAAATAATATTATCTTCCAATAATAAGATAATTAAATTTTAATTTTGAACATTTAATTAATTTTGAGCTTTTGTCTATTAAATAAAAAACAAATTAAATAACATATTTTTTTTTATCTTAAGAAATCACCTGAATATTTTAGATTTGAGTCGGTACATACAGAATACCATGACTTCTTTGGTTTTTCGACATTTACTGGATATATTAGAATTTTCTAAATATTAATATCCATGCCGTATTAAAATGATTAATTCGTCATTTTTTTTTACTTTGGCAAGTACAGTATTTTGATATATTTTTTTGGATAATAGCATGTCATATTTCATTGAATAATAATAGCATGTCGTATTTCATTTTTGCTGCCTATATTCGCGATCAAACTTGACGGCTGCTTCATGGTATTACCCTAAACATTTTTTAAAAGTATACATATATTTTATTATATATTTAAATACTCTCTGACATACAAATATTTATAGACATTTAAAAAAAAATTATACACAATCAAAAAATCATTTTACATATATACAACATACTCACAATATTGGTTCAACAATGTATAATTTTACGTATTAACTAAAAAAATTGTTATATATTAATAAATTAGTTCATAATATTTAATATTCTGCATAATTATTTTTTCTTTTAAAACCAATTTACTATTAGCTATTAATTTTGTAAACTTTTTGAAAATTTCTCATCTTCTCGTATAGGGCATTTGCAGTGGCAGAATTGTTAGGTTGTTTTCGGTAAAAGTAAAACACGCGGCAAAGAAGCAATACTAATCAAACGAACCAATTCCTCCACCAAGCAAATTCTCACTTCTGAACCCCTCCGTCCAACTTTTCAAACATGCTAATTTTTTCTCTATATATTTGTGTTAAATTCAATTAATTTTGACGACAACGAGTGACCCATTTGACATTTCTTTCTCAATATCCAAGCTAAATCCATCTCTATTTCTGTTCATCTTTCAAAATGGGAATGGTGATTGGAAAAATCGGCGTCGAAACTCCGAAACACAAAGTTATTGCCACCACCAACGACTACGAAGTCAGGAAATACCCACCCTCCGTCGTCGCCGAAGTGACCTACCGCCCCTCGGATTTCAATTCCGACAAAGACGGCGGATTCAGAGTTCTCGCCAACTACATCGGCGCTTTCGGTAAACCGCAGAACAAAAGCCCTGAATCAATTGCGATGACGGCTCCGGTGATCACGAAAACGGCGTCGTCCGAGACGATTGCTATGACTGTGCCTGTGGTGACGAAAAGCGCCGGAGAGGAGGTGACCATGGGGTTTATACTGCCGTCGAAGTATGCGAGGGCGGAGGATGCTCCGCGGCCGGTGGATGAGAGGGTGGTGATAAGGGAGGAGGGGGAGAAGAAGTACGGAGTGGTGAGGTTTAGTGGGGTGGCGCGTGAGAATGTGGTGGAGAAGAAGGTGGAGGAGTTGCGCAAGTGTTTGGAGAGAGATGGGTATAAGGTGGTGGGGGATTTTGTGTTGGCGAGGTATAATCCGCCGTGGATCACTCTGCCGCCGTTCAGGACTAATGAAGTTATGATTCCGGTGGAGTGAATTTCCAGAATTAGGGGGATTATTACAGTTTACAGCTTAATTTCCCCAAATACGCAATTTCATTGAAATCAGATATTATAAAAATATTTTGGGTCGTATTGTTTAGGAAGTGTGTTACTACTTCCAATTTGGAGTGAAGATACCTAATTTGATGCTGAGATCCGATTTTAGTTTTCATCAGTTCAATTTGTGTAATAGGGAATTTGATGTTGTGGTATATGTTTTCCAAATGAGCATCGGCGGTTGTTATCCTTGCACTTTGATTTGTTAGTGAAGAAAACTATGGAGAATTTCCCTTTCATTTCTTCTAATTTTCCACTTTAATTGGTTATCCCATCCCATTGATGTAAATATTATTCAAATTTATAATTGGGTCGATGATTAGAAGAATAATACTGTTGAAGCTAACATACCAGGTAAGAATTCTTTCACCCCGCTGCTGGGTCGCAGACAATTTTTTAACGCATATGGAAATTATGGTGGTAATTTGTAGACTACATATTAGAAATTATTATGTTGATCGGACGATTGTGGCCTCAAAAATTATGGTCAAAGAATCGAAAAATCATCGATCGCGACTTCTCCCAGTCCCAGTTACCAGGCCTTTTCGGAATAGATGATTATCACACTTTATCTTTTAGGAATAGATGATCGTCACACTTTATATTTATAAAATCACTTGGATACCGGTACTATTTTAAATCGAGTTTCTTATAAAATTCAAAATGTACTTATTTTTTGTGATAGATAATTTTATTTTTTTTAAATCAAATTTAACTATGTGATAAAAAAAAATATTTCCTGCAAATTTTTTAATTTTATTTATATTTTATGATAAACTTTTTATAAATATTTTTATATTATTTTTCAATTAATATATTGATTTGACTTTGTGAAGTGATGCATATGAGATTTAATATAAATTGATTGCATAAAAATAAATATTTTACTAATTTTGATGAATACAAAAAATAATATTGAATGGTTATAAAGAAATTATAGAATAATTGATGTATATATCAACTGGATACTTAAACGTGTCGGCTGAATTGGAAAATCGTGGCGTAACCTCTTCCACAGTCGTGTGGTTGTTTCCTCGCCATTCATTTAGTAAAAAGCCCGCGACAAAGCTATTTTCCTTTTCTTTGCTCCTCCTTCTCCCCCAAGCAAATTCCCTCTCCTCCAATCAAACCCTAATTATTTCCTATATATAGATACATGTATGTATGTATGTATGTGCGTTTAATTAATTCTAAGAACAAGTCACCCATCTCCTTTCCAGTTTCCATCACACATCCATCTCTGCTCATCTTCAAAATGGGAATGGTGTTGGGCAAAATCGGCGTCGAAACTCCCAAACACGAAGTTATCGCCTCCACCAACGACTACGAGATCAGGAAATACCCACCCTCCGTCGTCGCCGAAGTAACCTACCATCCCTCCGATTTCAATTCCGACAAGGACGGCGGATTTAGAGTTCTCGCCAACTACATCGGCGCTTTCGGCAACCCGCAGAACAAAAGCCCTGAATCAATTGCGATGACGGCTCCGGTAATCACGAAAACGGCGTCGTCCGAAACGATTGCCATGACTGCTCCTGTGGTGACGAAAAGCGGCGGGGAGCTGGTGACCATGGGGTTTATACTGCCGTCCAAGTATGTGAAGGCGGAGGATGCGCCGCGGCCGGTGGATGAGAGGGTGGTGATAAGGGAGGAGGGGGAGAAGAAGTACGGAGTGGTGAAGTTCAGTGGGGTGGCGCGTGAGAATGTGGTGGCGGAGAAAGTGGAGGAGCTGCGGAAGTGTTTGGAGAGAGATGGGTATAAGGTGGTTGGGGATTTTGTGTTGGCGAGGTATAATCCGCCGTGGACTCTGCCGCCGTTCAGGACTAATGAAGTTATGATTCCGGTAGAGTGAATAGGGGTATAAATTAATAGCGTGAATTTCTTTGAAATTATAACATGTATGCTTTGCTTATAGAAAATAATTATCCGTTGGCCATATCACATTCACACCCACACCCCTGATTTAATCGAAATCGACAAAAAATGTGAAAATTTCATATATCTGTAGAACTGGGGAAATCTTCTTTCTTTCTTTCTTTCCATCATAATTTTGCAAAAACCATCTTCTAAATTTTCATTCTTAATTTTGCAACTAGAAATAACTAATGGAAAACAGAGAAATCAAAATTATTAGCAGCGATCAAAATGCCATGCACATAGTTTCGGTACAAAATTAAAATTTTGAAATTCAAATAAGTAGGGTAGGTGCGAAGAGCGACATTTAGAAACAGAGGTTCGCACCAATGAGAGAGAGAGAGAAATAGGGAGTCAAATTAATTAGAGAAATGGTTGGAGGTCGGCAAAAAGAGGAGAATTAGAGAGCTACGGTAGTGTGATTTAATTTTTCCATTTGGAGAAGAGAAGAGATTTCTGAGACCAGAAGATGAAAAATATAGTATCTCCAACTCTTGCCTTTATAATATTTGAATTTGTTAGTTTTCAAATTTTAAAAAATGTTGATTTTGTTTTGAAGAAGTTATATTTTAATATTTAATCAGGTAAAATATTTCTTTTTTATTTTTTGCTTTACCCTAGTTACTTATATTATTGGCTATATGACATATCATTTTGTTTCGTTTTAAATTGGAATTAGCAATCACCGCAGAGACGAAAAATCTGAAACTAGCCAAAACTGTAATCTTCATAAGAGGGGAATTAATCACCAACACAATACAAGGAGATTACCATAAAAAAAAATATTAAAAAATTCTTTTAACGTGTCTCAAACCAAAGAATTTTAGTGGAATTCTAATTATTTGAGCAATCACATTTGACTTTGTTAAAAGTTGTGTGACGTTAACCAAGTTTTACAATGTTCAAACTTCAAAGATATATGTTCGTCTTGTATTGATTTATTTGATTCCAAAAAAACTGAAATATTATTGACGGTTAAAATAATAATTTTAATATCTTCTTATGTATTATATTTTTTACCAATCAAATTATCAGACATTTGTACATTAATTTTTATGTCAATCATATAAAATATCTCTGACCTTATTTTAAAGATCTCACAGTTAATGTAAATACTCAATGCTTGCAAAACATGCAGTACCCATACCGGACTCTTCATACTAGTGTAAGTGCTTGTGTTAGTAAGCATAGAATACATACGATTAGCTAGTTAGGATAACAAACTATTAGTTAGCATAACCAATTGTCAGCTAACTATATAATTAAACTACCTCCTTGATATGTATATATACCTCATGCTATATATCAGAGTCATTAATGAAAACAACATATTAATTCAACATGGTATCACTCAGCCTTTTTTCCTTGATTTTGAGTTGAGCTGAGCTTGATCGTTTCCTCTGATCTTCATCCATCTTCAAATATTCAACTATCATTTCCACTTTATCTTCAAATCTTCATCCATATATTTGTAACCGTCTCTCCATATACTATTTCTTCTATATCTTCGATTCTTATAACTGCCTCTACAATGTCTTCTTCTTCCCTACCTAAGCTGCCTACAATCATCACACTCCATATCCGATTGGATAAGAATTCAAAGGATCGTTCATCTTGCAAAACTCAACCTCCACAGTGCTTAGATTAAGAATTTAATAGTCTATTATAACAAAAATATTTTGAAATTTTTAGTTTTCATAAGTTTTTCCCGATTTCAGTATGTTTGTTCGAAATTTTCTTCTTTAACATGATGACTAAAGGACGTTTGGTATAATTATAAGGAATGAAAATAGTATAGGAATGAAAAGGGAATGTAATGAAAGTCATAGTTCTCAAATAGCTGAATTATGGTGGATTATTTAGTTTTTGGGAATCAAAGTTATAGTAGAATCATTCCAAACACACACTATGACTTTGATTACCATTACTCACTATCTAAAGTACCCAACCAAACAACCCCAAGTGTATTTACCAAGGAAATTTAGGAGGAAATTTGAAAGGATAATCTTAACTTTTCAGATATTAACTCTGGAAAATAAAATTTGGTAAAGTGTATTTACTCAAAAAGTAAGACCAATAACCTAGGCCTTTTCTGACCTTTATAATTTCAGCTATGAAATTAGCCCGTATGGAAAGCCCATGATTTAAAATAAGACCTGAAGCAAAACCCAAAAGAGTAGAAGGCCTGAAAAATGTAAAGGCTTCTACAAGGCCCAAAATTAAAATCAGCATCTTCTTTGATTTATGTAAAGCGTATATGAAGTCGATCAAAATAATATCCGAATGTATATGTTAATCATGAATATGATAATATATTTTCGAAAGTTGATTGTGGGCTTTTAAATCATTTTAGATCTAATATTTCAAAAGACTATTCTCTTCTGCATATTATTGATTTGATCGAATTGAAAATTGTTTAAATTATATTATAATTTATCACACAAACATACACTTTTATACTACATTATAACATAAATATATGATTATTTTTTTAAAATTTTACATCAACAAATTTAACTTCTGTCGATAGAATTTACTGGCGGTGTTTCTTTATGTGACTAATATAACGTTTAATTCCACCAAACAATCAATCCAAGAATTTGTTCTTGGATGTATAATGTAGAGAGAGAGAGTGGAGAATTTTAGAGAGAGAAAGTCTTGTTTATTATGATTAAGTTGTTCTTGCCCTACCATATCTTTATGCTATTCATACATCCGTGCTATGTATTCCGGGCCTAGGCGAGCTTCTCCCTCTTGAGCTTGATTGATCTTGACTTGGTTATAAGGCGAGCTTCTCCTCTCTCCAAGCGAGCTTCCCCATGTTGATCTTGGCCAGAATTGATGACGTAGCTTCCAAGTAGGTCGGCGACCTTCGTAGCGTCGATTATTTTATCAACAATTTCCCCCTAGCATGATGTTTGTTTGAATCGTTAGATGAATAACGGGCATCAGGCTATAGATGCATCAAGTGTGGCTCCGCATGATTCTATAACCGTGTCACGAATACATAGAAGGACGCTACAGACCTCATTAAAAACCTAGCCGTAAACCACCCTTGTGGATAAACCGGTCGTAGGGAAAAAAGAGTACCATGCAATCCTTCCAGATACCCATGAGTTATTTGAATCTCTGTGTTCATTGCTCCATTCGTGCGAGCTGAGTGAGCCTTGACTTCTTGTGTTTCTTTATACCCGCAAGTAGATGCATTTGAAAAATAGTTTGCAGCTTTTCGATCTTTCTGGAGATCCTTTGTGCTTTGCTATTGCTGGAATATTCAATGTATGGTTTCTTGGCGAGCGCTTCTGCTTGGTTGCTTCGTGATTTTCATTGTAGTATCGGCCATGCTTCTTTCATACTGATGGATGAGATTTAGCCAGCTGAGATGTCACCATTCACTCCGGTTGAAGGATAGATTATTCCTGCCGTTGGTGAATGTGCCCCCAACTGTTTATATTTTTCGCACGTTATTATCTTTTGCTCGCTTTTATATTTTGGTACGCAAATGTTCGTCTTACACTACTTACGGAAGCGAATTGTTCGTCTTACTCCACTTTAGGGCCGCGAATCGTACATTTTTGCTCTCTTGGGCGATTGGGTTTTATAAACCTTGTCTTAGACACTTTCGTCTTTTGAGAGTCTTTTTTTTTTTTTTTTATGTTGGGCTGTGGGTTCTTAGCGATCCTTTAAGAAGGATACTTTGGTAAACCTAGGCACTTTAGTGGCCGCGGGTTCTTAGTGGTCCTTTAAAAAGGATACTTTAGTGAACCTGGGCACTTTAACCGTCTTTGCCTCGAGTATTGATAATAACATTTTTTTGGGACTAGTGTCCTTGCGTATCTTGAGCTTTGTGCTTCTTGATGATTTTGTGTATCAGGGTCTGCCCCCCAGTGTAGTGTTGAAGTATCAATAGTTTTGCACTTGCATACTTGTTCATTGAGTTGTTTGTCTGAGTCTTGAGCTGCCTGCTTGAATCAGGCAACCAGCTAACTGCTCTTTATCAACATCGTTTCCTGCCCCCCATTCGACTGTTGATTGTGATTTATGATTAAGAGTTGAATGATTTGAAATATTTCGGCGTATCGCCAATTTGCACTATTGATATAGGCGGGATGGGCATCGCCTATAAAGACGGGATAATCGTGCCTTCAAGAAGTATTATCGCTTCGAGAAAGCGCATCACCTATAAGGCGGAATCATGCCTTTGGGAGGCGCATCACCTATATTGGCGGTGTCGTCAATATAGGCGGGATGGACATCGCCTATAAAGACGGGATAATCTTGCCTTCAAGAAGGATCATCGCTTC
>JAPKLY010000240.1:110275-136718 GCA_026898435.1 Prunella vulgaris | reverse complement strand
TTATTATTATTATTATTATTATTATTATTATTATTATTATTATTATTATTATTATTATTATTATTATTTTGTTTATTTATTAAATTTTTGGAGGGGGTGGGGGTTGAGGAAAAATAAAAGTCTGCATTAAATAATTTTGGTTGCAGAAAAGGTATAAAGTACGTTGAATGAATAATGTGCAATGGATTCACTTTTTATTTTATTTTATTAAGATGGTAGTAATTAATTTACATTTGTGAATCCAATCAAGTCGTGTCGTAATAGATTAAATTTGATTTAAATCTATAATTATGGCTTTTAAATGCGTGCTTTAGCACCCAAAATTTTATTAAGTGAATTGTTGACTGTTACATATATTTTAATAATGAAACGATAACAAAAATAATAAAGATGGTCTTTTTTTCCTTTTATTGATGTGCATGTTACTTTTGTCTTTTGATACGCTATTCATCATGTTAATTGTTAGGGATGTTCTTAAAAAAAACTATCGTGAATAACTTAAAATCTAAAAAATTATTAATTTGATGTACTTTCATATGTCATGGTTGGATGTGGTTACAAAAAAAGGTAGGTTTTTATTCCCCAAGCAATTTAAATATATTTTTAAAAAGTTATACTATTTATATATTTACTAAAAAAGATTTACACCACTAAAAATAAAATTTTTAATAATAATATGTGTAATTTTTCAGTAAGATTTTGTGTATATTTTTAAAAATGCGTTTGAGTTACACGGTGCCACAAAAAATATATAGGCAATAAAAAATGGACAAAATTAAAGATGATTAATCTTTAATTACTTAATTTCAGAAACTCACGATCTTAATTACTATTTTTAATTCCAATTCTCTTTTCTCTTTCTTTTTGAAGAAAAAAATTGCACACAGTTTGAAATCACTCTTATATGATTCTTAACAGATTTTGTTTAAAAATCAGATAACAAATATAATCAGTATTACGTTACTAATAGAGATTTACACTTAGAGAGCTCTTATTCTCTAATAAGAGCTCTTTAAAAAAAACTATCTAAGTAAACCTTCTATTTGGAGAGCTGTTAATAAGAACTCTCTAAATGGGAGGTCTCTTAGAGAGCTCTTATTAGAGCTGACAAATTTTTATTAGTGCATACAAAAAAACACATATAATGAATTGATGGCGTAGATAAAATTGATAAGGGCGACCGAATTGAAAATCCAACTAATGCAACCAGTTATACGGATGAGAACTAAAATTTCCTTGGGAAAGCTCGACAAGATTTTGATAGGGGTTCCGTCGGAAAATTTAATGTCTTTTCTTATTGGTGTCTGATATCCTATTTAATTTTATTATTATTGCAAAATATTTTAGTAGGAAAGAGAAAATTCAAGCAAAATGACAAACTATACCGCTAGTTATTGATGATGAACTTATGATAATATAGTCTAATTATTAATTGGTAGATAGAAGCATGTACATTTCACTTACAAATTGATCATTTACTTGTCCTAAATGGAAAATACACGCCACTTACATGTGATCGATGGTCAGTGAAAAGAACAAAAAGTAAAAAGTAATGTGTGGTTAGAGGATTAATTTTATAGTAAAAAAAAGTTAAGCTGTTTGTAAATATAAAATTGAGTGTAGTAGGACTAAAAAATTATTTTACACTTCACTTTTAATAAATGAGAGAATGAGTCACGAATTCGATATTTCATTTTTCATTTAATTGAAAAAATATTGTGTTAAGCTAAGGAAAAGTAAAAATTGTTACTGTTAATATATATATATATATATATATATATATATATATATATTTGTTATGGTTGGATAAGGAAATCACAACCTCAATCATAAAGTCTTATACAAATTGTTATGTATTTTTAATGAAGTCGTGATTGATTTTCTCTTTTCCACTTTTGCTTCATCGAATTTTTTCCCTAGTTGTATCAAATAATTGTGGAGATATTTGGAAAAATTTGAGTATTTGTAATATAGTATGTGAAAATTAATATGCGCAATACATTTACGAGTTCTTTTTAACAAGTAAAAAAAAAAAAATCTAATTGATTTAGTGGATTCAAACAATTTAATATTTCACTTTTTGAATAAATCAAAACGTGATTGACCATGGTGGTTTATTAAAATGACACGCTAATTGGTAGTGGGAGAATTACAGTGCGTGGGAGCATTTGTGGATGAAGACTAAGAACACAATTAAGATTCGATGAATCACGTCGTCATGATTGTGTTGGATAAAACAAATTAATTTACCTAGCTAGTTTATTATTCATTCCATTCAAATTTAGAAGGGTTTTAAGGTATAATGAAAGACTGAAATTTATTTTAGAATTTATTTATTTATAAAATAATTATTTCTGAATTTAGAGATAAAATAAAAAAAATCTCTGAATTTTGCCTATTTATATTGGATGCACCGAAAAAGAAATATTGGCTTGTATATATATATATATATATATATATATCTTGATGAGAGAGAGAGAGTTTTATTACATCTTTTACTTATTAGTTCAGTGGACTTAAACCAACTTCGAAGTTGAAAATTGATGTCTCGGAAAAATTGTTCAAGATTAGGTTGAGTTTAACCGGAATTTTAACGAATTAACTTCAAAATTTTCGACAATAATTTCCCCACCAACTAGTTATATGATTATTCTATAAATTCTCGAATACAGATCAAAATCAAACTGTAAACTAATTTAATCACGAAATTTATTTTCATTTGTCTATATTCTTAAATAGTAATAATTATTTTATTACAAATACACTAATCCAATTGTAAAATTTTATATGAAAACATAATATTAATTTAAATTGAATGGTAAATTCATTCATAAAAAACTTACTCCTTTCTCTAATTATCATATTGTTGGTAAAAGTTTTGTGTGAAAACAGTTCATGATAAGCTTATCATGAACCATTTTTAAAGTATCTAACATTTGATCAGGTGTATCAAAAATCTCATCACGTGTATCAAAAGTTGAAATCAATAAAATTTATATATTTACATAATCTTTTGATACATCTGATGCATATTTTGATACACTTGACCAAATATTTGATACTTTAAAACAATTTCGAAATAAACTTATTATAAACTATTTTCACGGAATACATGCTCAATATTATTATATTTGATTGTCAACGACATTTACATATACTTATGAATTTATCATATACGAAGCCTATTCTGTTTAGATTTCTTAATTAATGATATTCTATTAACAAAAATTGATTTAACTCCACCTCAGGCGTTCTTAGCTTTAATTATTAGTTTTGGAGGACCACAATGTTATAAATACAAGTATGATTTGTTTATTTTTTCAATACATTTTGATAAGTTGAAAAAGGATCAACTATATCAATGAGATTTTTCGTTTAAATATTAAATTTCAAATCCGAATCACCTGATCGATCAAACAATATATATCCATGTGATTATGTAATGTCCTTTTTTTCACATATTCCTATAATCTTTAAATTAGACCAATTAAATAAATCAATAGAAAAAAATTACATAATTATGTTATATCATTTAAAAGTTAGTATGATTTAAATTCTCAACTTTATTCACATTGATAGAGAGAGTATTGTTTATTGGCAAGCAAATTAAATTACCAATATTGTGATTAAGATTATGCCAAAGCGAGCAAACTTAGCAAAATATCTAGACATAATTAGAGCACATGCGGAAGCTATTGAATAGAAGAGAGAATGAAGCGAGTAGGACACAAGCAACTTATAATGCAGAGGTATTAATAGTTGTTCGCCCCCAAATTCTAAGGGTCAATATCACATAAAAGATCGAGTCAAAGCTGCTTGCACGTTTCCCTTAAAGCTCTATGATACAATCAGGATATGTCTCCGCGTGTAATTAGTCCACATAAGCCAATATCATATATTAGTATTAAAGTTATCGGTGATTTAGATGTTAATGTGGCTAATCAAGTGAGATTATCACCAACATTTGCTGGGATGTGAATGAAAATATATGAAAAATAACTAAGAGAAGACCGAGAGAAATTTAGCTAAGTATTTTTATATATTGGGAGTTGGAATCCCTTTATTAGTATGCATGAGACCTACTTATAAGTTTACAATTGAATGAGATGTCAACATTTAAGCCAATTATAGAGCTTTAATTAAGTGACAAATATCCTAACACTTGTCGTTTATGCCTTAAAATAAGTGAAATTGGTCTAATTTACTAAATACACCCAGATATGCATTTTGTTCGCTTCTAGGAGCCTCATAGATGTGACGCGAGCAGCTTTGACTTAGTCTTCGCAAGTTTAACGGTCGCGAGCAGTTTTCAGGATTTGTCCTACAGCTCTTTTACCGGGAGGCGAGCATCCTTTATAGATGTTACTCCTAATTTGTTTGCCTCTGACAACCTTCTTTCCAACAACCTGGACTTGGAGCGTTAGTCAACCAACTTTAGGTTAAATTTGTATGCGATTAGGTTTCTACATCGCACTTTTTATATTAAAGTGGTTCGCCTATGAACAAAAGTGACAAGTGTAAGGAGACTTGTCACTTATTTATAAACCTATAGGTAGATTCAGCACTAATAAAAGGATTCCATCCTCGTCATACTAGAGATATTATTTATATACTTATTCTACCGTTTCTCTCTAATATATTTAAATTTAAATCTCATGCAAACTCTTAGCTCTTTGTTTGATGATGTTATTATCATAAATAGCCACATAATTAAAAAAATAATAATTAGTAAAAATCAACAACAGGTATTAAATAACAATTTAACATAAATAAATATATTTGGATAGGAAGGGTATTAAATAATAATTTTATATATATAAATTTATTTTTATTAATTGGGATTCAAGTTCATGTCGTCGACCTGAAGTTCAGATACATACAAAATTTTTATTTTATCTTAAAGTTTAAATTTATAGAGAAGAATAATTTATTTATTTATATTAATTCTATAAAAGGAAACAATGTTCCTGGATATATCTATTCCTGGCATTGGTGAATCATGAATATAGATTCGAATAGAAAATTTAATATTACTTTTTTATGAATTTAAAATTAATACTATTTTCAGATAAATTTCTATATATTAAATGATATAACGATAGCCTTACGAAATCGTATATTTAATAATTTAACATGTAGCGTACGAGCGGTGGCAGATGAAATCATCTTATTAGTTCATCATGTTATCACTTGCACTGAATGGCATAATTATTTGGCTCAACTAAGATTTTGGTTTATATGAAAGTAATATATAATAAATTTATCATAAAATATAGGATATTTGTATATTAGTTAAAAAAATGACAATATTAATAAATTAATTCACAATATTTGCATAGAGATATAACTTTTTTCTGCATAAAAACATATTTTTTCTGCATAAAAACATATTTTTTTTTGCACAAAATCAATTTATAATTAGTGACAATTTTGTAAATTATTTTATAATTTTTTCTAAAATTATTTTAAAATATCTATTTAATTAAGAACATCAAATATATCATCAATGTATTAAAATTTTGGGTAAAAAAGTTAACAATTACATATACACTATGCCAAAAATGACTTACAAAAACGGATTTGGAGTTAGACCGTTGTCTTAAGCATAAAGTTCATTGTCTTAAATATTACCATTAATCACAATTTTTTATATTTCTGATAAATTTTTTAATACTTTTTATCAAATATATAATATTTTAAAATAATTTTATGTTAAGTTTATTATGAATAATTTTCATACAAAATTTTACTTTTAAACTCAAGTTAATTAAAAAAAAAACAAATTGATCTTGAAATATTGGATTATTTCACAGACAAAGGTCGAAATAGCTTTGTCGTCTCAATACTAAAATCTTATAATATATATATATATATATATATATATATATATAAAAAAAAAAGATTTTTGTACATGTGTATTATGCAATTTAAATGAATGTATTTCTTTCATTTATAAGTATTTCAATAAATATGCTGAATTACGTTCAACCTATGACTTGACTGAATTATTTTTGGGGAAAATATTTTTTTTAGTCCTTTATCTTTCACATATTATGTTTTTCATCCTCTTAACTATACCTTTTTAAAAATAGTCCTTTAACTTATCAAAAATTATTTTTTTCGTCCTCTTAACTATACCTTTTTAGAAATAGTCCTTTAACTTACCAAAAATTGTTTTTTTCGTCCTCTCATCTGGTTGAAGTGGAATTTTTTTTATTTTTAATAACACACGCACACGTGGCCGCAGTTTGTGAGGGAAGAAACGCGCGCTAAACACTGAAAAATCCCCAAATTATATCTCAATGCACATGATGTTGAAGGTAATGAGATTTAGGGTTAGATATAATTTGGGAATTTTTCAGTGTTGAGCGCGCGTTTCTTCCCACCCAAACTGGGGCCACGTGTGTGTTATTAAAAATAAATAAAAAATCCACTTCAACCAGGTAAGAGGATGAAAAAAATAATTTTTGGTAAGTTAAAGGACTATTTCTATAATAGTATAGTTAAGAGGACCAAAAATACAATTTGTGAAAGATAAATGACTAAAAAAATCATTTTCCCTTATTTTTGTGTTGCCTTAATATTTAGACTGAATTAATGAATTAAATGCATGGATTTGAGACTTTACAATGTCTGCATCGAATTCTCTGTACAAGATGGATTCGATCCTATAAAAATTGAAAGTTTGTATGTCCGCACGAGATCCCTAAGAAGAGGATAAATATTACTACATCCGTCCCACAAAAGTTTGCATACTTTTCTTTTTAGTTTGTCCCACAAAAGTTTGCATACTCCAAAAATGGAAATATTCCTTTAAATCTCCACCTTTAAAATATTTACCTCACAATCTCCACCATACACATTCTACTCATTACACTTTTTCTTAAAACCCGTGCCCAGGAAAGTACCCAGAAAAGTTGACTCTATATATGGTACTCTATGATACTCTTTAATAGTATGTGATTTTGTCTGCTGATGGAGACTCATTTAGTAATACGCTTCACAACGTCCATCAAGTTTGATACTCTTGGAGGCTGTCGATGTCCAATCTGGGGCTCGTCGAGGTTCAACAAGATTGTCGAGGTCCATCGAGATGAACGAGGTCTTGTTTGGTTGCACCAAATTCATTAAATTTCTCCAGATGGGGTCTCAGTATAGAGTTGTAGCTCTTCGGCTAGCTTGAAGATATAAGACTCATATTAACTTAGACTCAACTATATAAGATTAAATTTACTTTTATAATTTTATAAAATTATTTAAAGAAATTGATCAGAAAAAAATAATTTATTAAAGAAACTCACATGCTATAAGAATGTCACAGAAGCAAAATTTACAAAAATTGTTTATACAGTGTGGCAACTACACCCAACAATAATGCTTGTATCAACACCAATTAAGTGCTTGAATCCAATAGAAGAATTGTTCTATTGGAATTTGTAAACCAATCACCAAAGAAGAAGGGATGAAATGAAGAATTGAACAGTACCGAACACCAGCTCTATAGACGACATTTAATTATTTCCTCTATAATCTTAATTTAACTATTTCCATTATGATTTTGTTTCTTGATTTTCATACAACTGAAATAATACAAATCCTAGCAATTTTACTCATATTTTAATCCTGTAATAGACTTAAGTTTTGGTACAAATGCTCCAATGTTTAAATAAGAATTGAATTAATTATATTCTATCTCAATACTCTCATCATGTTTTACTATATATTTAGTTACGATTCATTATACATGAGATGTCAAGTGTCTCAATGCATCTCGTTCGTAATGTGAAATTATAAAATAAATTAAATAAACTATTATTTGGATTTTTTTTTTTTTTTTGTTTATAAGAAAATAAAAAAGGTTGGTGTGGATCTTGCCGTAGGGAGATGGCGGCGGGGTGCAGGTGAGCCTGCCCAACGATCTGCATCATTACGGAAATGGACTGGTCTGGTCTACACGAGCGCGTGCTGAGCTGTAGATTGACGACCACCGATGCCCAAATCTGGACAGAGCATTTGCGGGCAACATTTGCCACGCGTCGCACCTTATTCCTCCACCCATTTTATTTTAATTTAATTTTTTTAATTATTTTAATGATTATTAGTCGGCACCAAATATTGGGCTTATGGGTTCGCCTCAGCCCTCAAGTCGGTGAATGAATGCGTGTCACAATTCAACACGGACGAGAGAATATTTTTGTGAGTGGGCCATCCCTCTTAGCTTCCTCCCACTTCATGTTTTTTTGGTTCACTTTCTATTTCCAAAGCTGACTCTTTCTTTATTTATTTAATTATGCCAACGAATTATTGTGTTTATTTTCCACTATATTTTTTTTAATCTTATTTGTATGGGTTACATAAGTTGCATTGTTATGTTGGTTGAATTAGTTGATATATATATATATGATGTAATTGGTTTGTAATAATATTTTTTTATTAAGAAATAATCACATATTTGTATAAAAATAATGCACTATTTTTAAATGGATACAAAATTTTTTATAACGATGTATAATAAGTTGAATAATATAGTTTTTTTTTTTTTTTTGCATATTATACTATTTGAAAAAGGTGTATTATTTTTGTATCAATATGTGACTGAGCTTTTTATAAATTAATTTTAGACTTTTAATATAATAACTATATTAAAAATAATTAAAATTTTCAAAATAAATTTCGATTAAATTTATTAACGATAATTTGCTTTTGTTGAATAGGTAAGTGTTGGAATAAAAAGATAATTTATATTGTTATTGTTATAGTTTTTTTTAATTCAGCCTACAATATAGAGTTTCCAACTACAATTAAATTAATCTCCCTTAAATAATATCTTAAGAAATTTACATGTAATCAAAAGATGCACCAATATATTACCCGGTTATGCATCACACTATAAAATTCTTCTATTTAATTTTCTAGTAGCTAAGAATTATGTATTTTAAAATCCAAATACCTTTTTTAATAAAGAACTATGCATTATGTCAAACATTTAATGTTATTATATTCTATGGTAAAGTATTATATAAATTATTTCACGATATAAACCACTTTGTGATACAAAGTTTATATATATATATATATTAATTTTTTGCCTTGTTAAAAAGTTGTTCATGATATGAACCACTTTCACACAATATCTACTCATATTCTTATATATGTGAAACATGTTTAATTTTCGTTTCTTAGTTAAATATTTCTTTTGCTCTAATTAAGAAAACTATTAATTTTTGGTTAATCAATTAAACTCAGTTTTACATTTCCTATAACAACGATTTTTGTCATCCACTTTAAATATATTTTCTAAGTAAAAAAATTTATTTAAATTATAAACAATTAGTAATCGCTAATTTAAAATTTTGCAAATTGACACATTTTATTGCATAGGTCTGCTGTAAAATTTGTCCATAATATAAAATTAATATACTATTATATGTATTTATTAATACCATTAAATACATTATTGATATAATAATATTTTACATTAGTGTGCAAATCTATACCACCAGTAAATGTCACTAAATGCATATAATATAATATTAGTGATTGCACCTTATCATATTTTATATTATAAATTTTTTATAATTGATTTGTGAATTTTAATTTCTATCCAAGCAAATAGCTACGTCATCTTCCTAGTTGCATAAAATTTCACCAGTTTTGGTATAATTCCCAAGCTTTTATTTTAATTAGAATAGATGTTGTTACCAAACTTGTATCTCCCTAACACGAGCACACCAACGACACCGTTTACTTCTCGTTATCAAAATATTGTATTACTAACCAGGTGAGTTAGTTCACCTGGCCACCGGCCTCCTCACTTGTGTGAGTGACCCGGGTTCGATTTCCTTTGAGAACGAATAGGAGGGAGATATAAAGTTAGCTTGAAAATATGAGTGTATGGAGACTTGATGAACTAACTTATAACCACTAACAACTAACATTTACCGATCAAAATAAAAAAAAAAAATTGTATTACTATTATTTAATTAAAAAAATGATTTACTTAAACTGTTTTTTGTCCCCCTCTCCCCTCAGCCCTTCTTTCCCAGTGAGTTCGAACCCTTTTTTGACAAGAAATCATTGAGTGGGATGAACTCCACATCTACGTATTTTCCTGTCCAAAACAAATGATACACTACACATCTAAGGGGAACTTGCTTCAAATTTTTCAATGGTAATAGGCAGTGTTTTCATAACCGGACCGGTGATCAAACCGGACAGGGCACCGGTTCACGGTTCAACCGGTCCAACCGGTTGGATCGGCGGTTCAACCGTTAAAATAATTTATACCTATTTTTTAATATTTTCTATGTTAAATAAAATAAATATTCACTTATAAAATTAAATAAATACAATAGAATCATAAAATAACAACACAAAATACAAAACAGACAAAATAACTCAATTAACTTAGGTTTTCTTTAACTTCTTTTTAATAGTTCACTGTTAAGATTTTTTTTTTTGTAAAAAAAATAAGTTTAAGACTTTTGATTTGATTAGGATTAAGAAGACAAATAAAAATAAGTAAAAAAAATAAATATTAATACTTTTTTAAAAAAATAGCCGGTTTGACCGGTTCAACCGGTTTTGACAGGTTCTGGCCGGTTTTGAGCGGGTTTGACCGGTTTTGACCGGTTCAACCGTAGAAACGGTTTTTTGGGTGAAACCGGACCGGTTCCGTGACCGATTCCCGGTTGAACCGGTTGAACCGGCTGGTTCGGTCCGGTTCTGAAAACAGTGGTAATAGGAATGAAATTTCATTTTTTTCCTTTACCCTTCCATATGTTGAATGAGAGTTTGTTTTAATGGTGGTTACATCATTAATGTTGTGTTCCAATTTTGAAAAAAATGACAAAAAATGATGTTGTTAGTAGTGGTATGAGGGATTGATTGAGGAGGATGATTGTAAGGTGAGATGGAGGTAATCAAATGGGGGTAATGATTACCTTATTTAGGAGAAAAAATAATGTTATATACCTCATTTGTTCTCATGATATATAATAATTACTATGTTAATATCCACATTCTCATTACCATTGAAGAATTATTTTACCAAGTGCCCCTAAGTGTTGTTCCATTCAAGAAAATCATTCGTATTTTTTAAGATTATTTATGCTTAGATGTATAAGAGCTCACACATTGATTCCTTCAATTTAAAATCTATAATTAATTACTTATTTAGGAAATCTATCAAACAGCATCCCCCCATTTATGGAAAATATATGAGGGTATGATGGTGGACTTATATTGCAGAACAAATCTTTTTTACACCAAATACATCTTGTAATTAAATTCAAATTTGAAAAAGTAACAAAAAATATTATTGAAAGTTTATATATTTAAGAATATATTTTTTAATAATAATTTGTACTCCCTCCGTCCCAGAGCAATTTGCAGGGGAGGAGGGGCACACAAATTAAGAAAAAAAGTTGAATAAAGTAAAAAAAGTAGTGTTTTGAGGATTAATTTGGTAAAATTTTATGCAAAAAGTGAAAAAGTTAGTTGGATTAAGTGTAATGTGGGCCCAAAAAATAAAAAAGTAATGACATTTTGTGTAAATATGTAGATATTGTGAGGGTGAAGTTTATAAAAAGGTTTCCTTTTTTGGGTCTGCAAGTTCCTTTGGAACATCCCGAAAATGAAAACTTGCAAGTTCCTTTGGGATGGAGGGAGTATAATTTTTTAAAAATACATTAAATTAAAATTTATACCATATCACAAAAGAAGATAAACTTGAAAATGAAATGCATGATGTACTATATAAAGATATTCAAGCGAATTGAATGACTTGGTTGATGGGTTGGATTTAAAAACAATACTCTACTTATGTTATGATACGAGTAAGTGGGACGCCACAATCAATTATTTTAACTATTCATTGTAGAATATCAAAAGCTAAATATAATAAGATAATCCATTAAACTAAACACTTTTGTTGACTTTTAGTAATTTTCATTTTGAACCAATGGTGCACGTTTAGTTTTTGACTCGGGGGAAGCGTCAATGGTCATTAATACACGAATTTTACTTATATGAGGAGTTCACACTAACAATTTTGTTGTATGACATATTTTATTTTACATAGTAATATATATTTTGGTGCATAGTGATAATTTATATACACTAATTTTAGTTTATATACAGTAAGATATTAATTTATACTACCTCCGTTTCGAGTCTTTTTTCCAAAAGATTTGGGCATAAGGATTAAAAAAGTAGAGTATGTGAGTGTGAAGTTAATTAATAAAATATAAAAAATATATTTTATTGACTTTTGGAGTGTAAATGATTTCCTTTTTAAGGTAGAAAAAAGAGTTGGAATGTCCCAAAATGGAAAAGGGGGAAAAGAGTTGGGACGGAGGGAGTATATAATATGATTTTAATTTATTTATTACGGCATGTTACGTGTAATATTAATTCATATATAATGTGGTGTTAGTTTATATATAATATTTCATGTTAATTTTTTATAATAATTAAATCTCAAAATATTTAAAATAAATTATTATTTATCATAAAATTTACCGTATATTATGGTTGGTTTATTTCATAATTGTTATTGACTCTGTAGTCTGTAACTAACATATAGTTGACACGAGTATACTAATAGCCACTACTCAAGAATTTACGTGTTTTTTAATTGTGTGAATTTATTCTATTATCTACTACGTCAAATTTAAATAAATTTCGATGAATTAATGTTGAGTTACTAAATGGATTTACATCTACGTATATAATCTTAAACCAAAAAACATATTAATACATGAAAAATGTGTGGGACAACAAAATTATTTGCACTTTCAATAAATACTCTACACTTTATACGCACACTTTCCATCCTGCATTTAGCCATTTTTTCACTTTACAAACTGAAGAAGAAAAACCATCAAAAAAAAAAAAAATGGCCCACGTTTTTTGCACTAGCCTTTTTGGTAAATACACAAGTTAGATTAATACACTATCTTTTTGGGAAATACACTACCTTTTGTTCGGCAATTTTTTTCGAATTTTTTTATTTTTTTGGCATTCTTTTTCGAACATAGTGTAAAAATGAAAAATTGTTCAAAAAATTTTGCCAAAAATTTGTAAAAATTTTGAAAAAAAATGTCAACATATAAAGGTAGTGTATTTCCCAAAATGGCTAGCGTCAATAACATGGGCCAAAAAAAAAAAAGAGTGCCATCTTAATAGGCTACAATTAAGCATCGGCCCATTAGCACGTAGAGTATAGACTAGGCTTTTAAAATTGTGATGGACTTCATTACAATGGGCCCACTAGCACAAAGTGTTTGGACTGGGCTTTAAAATTGTGATGGGCTTCATTTCCAATTTTCTGTGTCCATCTATAACTTTATAATTAGGGTTTTGTGGCAATGTTCAGTGGGCAGGGAGAGCTTTGAACTACAGCAATGGTGAAGGGGCGGCAAGGAGAACGCGTGAGACTCTATGTCCGAGGAACAGTCCTCGGCAACAAGAGGTAAATTGACAGATAGATTTCTTGTTCTATTTTTAGTTATATTGTCTTTCGTTTGTGTTGTAAAAATTGGCGTGGATCGTGTAATTGGATGATAGGTCCAAGTCGAATCAGTACCCAAACACGTCGTTGGTACAGATAGAGGGAGTAAATACCCAGGAGGAGGTTGCGTGGTACCGTGGGAAGAAAATGGCGTACATTTACAAGGCCAAGGTCAAGAAGAACGGTTCACATTACCCTTGCATTTTAGGACTCTCAGGACGGGTTGAGAGTCTAAAATAAATACAGTACAAAAAATAGAAGTCAATTTTTACATAAAAAGTAAAAAAAAAATTATATAAGTTGTGTCCTACGATTCTTTATCCGATAAAATTCATCGATAATAGAATCATGATCAATATCTTCAAATAAATCTCTCTCAATATAAACTACCATGGAATCTGATAGATAATCACTCTCCATTTTATTTCGAACAACACTCTTGACATGCTTCATAGTTGAAAATGTTCGTTCAGTTGTTGATGTGGTAACAGGAAGTGTCAAAACAAGGTGAATCAATTCTGAAATAGTTGACAAATTCTGAAATTTAACTGAGAAAGAATATCCAATTTGTAGTGCATCAATTGAAGTCTCAAATGGATCATTTCTTGATCAGTAAAATCACCAGGATAAAATTTGTCGGTAAGATCATAAATATGATCCTCATTAAACAACCTGAAGTTATCTTTAGGATCCAAGGCAACACTAAGCCTAAAAAGCTCCAATGTCTCATCTTTGAATCTACTGTTGATTTCAGACAACTGAGTATCTATTGCTTCATTAAAAACATCAAATCGGTAATGATGCTCAAATGTGATAGTATCCACTTGTTGACACGAACGTCCTGTACCCATCTCATAGCAATAATTCCTATTTGGTATCACAATATGATGTTCTCTACAAATAGACTTCACCTGTGTTAGAAGACAATCAAAACCATCATCCCTCAACAATTTCAGTAAACCTTTAGTAGTTGAGACAAGATCCATAGCATTCAAAATATCAAGAGACTTTTGTTGCAAAGATCGACAAAGCATATCTGAAAGCCCCAGAATTTTATTCATCAAGTGTAGGATGAATACAAAATCAAAAGACTTCATTACCATCCAACAACCGTAAGCTTCACCACTTGTCTCGTAAGAAGAACCCTCATCTGACATATTCTGAAGCACAGTAATCACCGCACCATACATATCAATCAAACTACATGTGGAATCAAAATGAGAACTCCAACGAGTTTCTCCCAGACGATGTAGACTTCCCATTTGATTAGCTCCCCTATCTGTTTCACGGTCTCCAGTAGCCGTATTTTCTGCAACTTCAAGAGCTTGAGCGGCACGTAGTTTGGTATGACGCTTAGAAGAAGCACCCACAACATTTACAATCTTATTCAAATTTGAAAAAAAACAATAAACTGGTCGTACTTTTCCACTTGCAGCAACTAATGTTAATTACAAACGATGAGCAAAACAATGAACATGATATGCATAAGGACACTCTCTCAAAAAAAGGGCTTGCAATCCATTCCATACACCACCCATGTTGCTTGCTCCATCATACCCTTGACCACGAATATTGCATATTTGCAGGTTATGTCGACTTAAGACAAGACATATTTCTTTCTTCAACGTTACAGCAGTGGTATCTTTAACATGTATAATATCAAGAAAACACTCTTTTAAAACACCACCAATATCAACAAATCTTACCACAACAGCCATTTGCTCTTTGTTAGATATATCTTTAGCTTCATCAACTAAAATGCAAAACTTTGAATCACCAATCTCCTCACGAATTTTATTTCTTACTCGACTACCAAAGATGCTCAAAAGCTCTTTTTGAATTGTTGGTGATGTATACTTCGCATTTAAAGGAGCATTTTCTAAAACAACATCTTTAATATCAATATTCACATCTCCCAAAATTTTTATCAATTCAATGAGATTACCTCGATTTTTGGAAGATGCCGACCCATCATGTCCTCTCAGTGCACATCCTTGCAAAGTAAGATACTCAAGACAATTTATTGTACTCATAACCCGCAAACGGTTCTTCCTTATCTCTTCCGGTTTTTCCCTATTGATCACTTTATCAATATGCTGAGATACATTCTTCAGAGAGTTCATATAAACTACTGCACTACTATGTTGTGAATCAACATCTCCCACATGCTTCAGAAATGAGCAATTCTTCCCATTGTTGACACTTTTCCAACTTTTGAACCCATCAACAGTAAATACACAATGACTATTGTTCAAATGATCAAATAGAAAGCATGGAAAACAATAAGCAGCATGATTTGTGGGTGAGTACTCTAACCATGGAAATTGAAGAAACCACGACTTTTGGAATCGATGATTTTGAATTCCGTCGAATGTTAGCTTATATTCATCCAAAATTGGTTGAAATGGCCCCATTTTTATGTAAGCTCTCCGTATTTCATCTCTTTGATTAATCGAATATTCACAAATCGGAGTGTGTTTAAACGGATCATGTTCAAGTGAATCAAGATCAATCTCAATTCTTTGTGATGCTCGATGAGGAGGTTGGATATTAAGAGGCGGATCTACATATTTATCGTAGGTTCCTTAAGTTTGAAGTTGGTAAAGAGCGACTCAATAGATTTTCCTTTCTTTGCTTTTCGTTTATCCATTACCTATAAAAAAAATTAATAAATCATTGAATCACCACATTAATAAATCAATACAATATAATATAATGTTACAAATTATTTTACATATAAAATGCTCAACATAATATATACACTTTATTAAATCCCACTACTTCACATTATGTAAAATGTAAAAAATAATAAATATATTTCTTACCAATTTCATGGTTAGAATATATTAACTTAGACTCATTATGTACAATCTATTGCGATAATATCATACATGTACATCTTCACTTGTACAATGTATATCACTACACAATCAAAGCATGTGTGAATATGTATATCACTACATCTTTACTTGTACAACGTATATCTTACATATTCAGGGAGTGGAGTTAATTTTGTTGTGAAGATCACAAAATTGAAATTGCATTTTGCATGCACTGAGCTACTTTTGTCTTCATTTATGGGTCTCAATTATTCATAAGTTGTCTATTGATAAACTGTGTGTTAATTCAATCTTTCATGGCTAGCATCTCTCTGTCCCATGATCCATTTACATTTAGTTTAGTTTTGGTGCAGGAATTAGGCTATTTAATATTACCTTTTGTTTTACAGGTAGGATCGTTGGTTAAGTTGTTTTTCTTCTATTTTTGCAGTAATTTGGGGGCTTGTTTAAGATTTTAATTACCTTGGAAAAGACAAAAACATCACGATTTTAACTCTTGTTTTGAGTTGAGAAAAGCTGTTACGTGAATTTGTATTAGCGGTTTTATTTTGCGGCCATCGATGTGCGCTCAGCTACCAAAAATTGGTGGCATCTTTGGATCAAAACGTCACTTGGTACTGTTCCCTTTTGTTACTACGCACTCCCCTTCGATCACTTGGTTGATCTTTTTCTTCAATATTCTCGCCCTTTTCACCCGCCGTACCATATCTATTTCTCCAGCGTCGTCAACCAAAAAGAGCTGTCTACCAAAAAAAATATTTGAGACCCCAAATTCTTCACATTGATTGCAGCTGGAGCGATGTCTCATACATAATTGAGTTTTTTTTTTGGCATAATTGAGTTTAAATTCATTCTTATACATGGAATTTGGGTTTTTGAATTTTATCAAAATTTGGATTGAAGAAAGATCTCTAGTGCTTGGAAAATGGATTTAAGAAAACTGTACAGAATTTTATCAAATTTTAATTGATAATGGAAGCTGAAAAAGTTGTACAGTGCTTAAGTTGGTGGACAAAATATAATTTCCGACAAATTTATGTCAAACAACTAAATTACTCACTGCGTCTATGATAATTGGACCATTTTTATTGTGTCGGTTATTAAAAAAAAATAGATATAATATATAAAAGTGAGTGTATTAGTATTAACAAAATATTTGTTTATTAATAAAATAAAAATAATGATTGCTATATTTTTATTTTAGATAAATTGACTATTTATTGTAGACAGCTGTTTAAAGTAACGTGGACCATTTATCGTGGATGGAGAAAGTATTATCTAATACTCCTTCCGTTTCAAAATTACTTTAACATTTTTCTTATCTGGATATCCCAACTTTTCTTTCACATCCTTAAAAAAAAAAATTTCTCACTCACAAAAATCAATAAAATACATTTTTTTTTATTTTATTATTTAATTTTACATTCACATATTTATTATTTCTAGATTCACGTCCAGGGCGGAACATAGGGATTAATTACCAAATATCAACAAATATTTTTATTCTTATAATATATCTTGATTCTTATCCTTACCCCTTAGAAAAGTTCCTTACCAAACTGGGCCTTAACTTACGCGGTGACTGTAACAAGTTTAATCACCAAATCTTGACATGAACAGACTTGTTCACGACTATTAATTTACAATATAATAATAAATTATTAATAATTTTGAATGCAACCACACAACATGTTTTAATGAAAACATTAAAATTACAAACATATGACATAAAAGAGTGCCACTCCGAATCATCCTCTTCAAGACAACTACAAATTCAACCAGTCCAAACATGGGCAAAGCCCCCAGCAAAACCTTGATGGATACGAGTCCTTCAAGTAAAGCTCCCTGCTAGTTCCAACGATATAGAAACTGAAAGATCCACGCCCTCGAGTCATGGTCACTCGAGTCACTGGAACCACTGAGATACAATGGCGTTCACAGATGACACGTGCACTAGGAGGCACCTGAGCCCTCTCATTAATCACTTCCGAAGAAAATTTATTGAGCAAATACGAGTCAGCAAAATAAGCCGGGGTACACTGGTGGGCTTGCGTATTGCACAGCTGCACTCCTTTTGCTCTGTGGAATACCTCATCTGGGACCGATGCTGCCCCACTTGTGGCATTCACTTTTCTTGCAAGAGATGTTTGCCTGTTCAAGAAAAATTGAACTCAATTATCATGATCCTCACAGGTTTTTCATTATTCAAGAACATGTTGGTCTTACGTAAAATTGTTCTACCATACATCTGACTCACAACTATTATGTACATTTAAGTGAAATAGATTCAAAATGCTCGACTATTAGGCAACACACATACCATCTTATAATAGCCACTTTGCGTGTGAGAAGAGAGCCAGCCCCCCGGCATGTTTGACATTCGATTAATCCATGAGATCGACATGTTGCACAAGGAAGCTTTCCCTTACCCTTACAATTCTGGCATCTGTAAATGGTAGAAAACCTTTCTTTATGAGTGGGAGTATATAAGAAAGCTTATATCAATTAACACAAATTACAGTATTTAGACTGCATGCATTAGTGTATACTTTCATTTAAATGCTCACATTGAATCAGATCCATCTTTATGCGCAATCAAGCCTCTCCCGTAACAGGCAGAGCACTGGAACATCTGGTTCTCGTTGTAGAAACCAGGTTCTTGATTTCCATTACATGTAGAGCATACAATTTTTCCTCTTCCATCACAGCCTAGAGAAATGAAACATCAAATCAAACTGAAGTATGTGATGCATCTTTGATCTAAAATTTGACACAAGCAGATGAGGTTACGTTCAAATTACAAGATAAAAACTCGAATGAACGAATCTCATTTACTGTGTTATATGACCTACGAGTTTATGTGGCTCCAACCAAATTCATATTTTAAAGGAAAATTGATACAAATATCAAACTGAAACTCCATCTTATGCATGAGACCGTCTAATACATGACTCCCTCGTTAACTATAGACCTAGTGAGTCCACTTTAAGCTAAGGAACTGATTTTATATTTGGTCTCATACCTGAGCATTTCTCGACTGCTTCTGAATGAGGAACCACGGTCCTCGACTCTTTGTGAGGCACAAAGAGCATGGGAAACTCAGATCTCAGATCCAGCTCCCATATTCCAAGTTCTGGACCCTTATCTTTTCCATCCACTTCACCACCACTGTATGGCTCCTTTTCAATTATTGTATCTCTATCTTCAACAAAAGTTTCCAGGGTTCCCACATAAACATTGCAATCCTCCACTGCATGAATAGTCCAAGTTCGAGCTGGACGACTTCCCCAACAGCAACGATGACCTACGTGGTCTACCAGTAGTTCACGTATTTCAACCTCATCCAATATTTGCCTGTATGGATATTGAAAGGAATTGAAATACAGCAAAGCTCTAATGCTAAAAGGCAATAAGATGTCATCAAATCATAATATTTGCTTCAATGCCTCTGTATTCAAAACAGTTCAAAGTTGACTTATATCAAAGCCAAGTGGCTTTCATTTAACTCCAGTTTATGTTCTTAATTCTAACAAAGAACGTCACATCTGGTGAAGGATTAGTAAATATTCACATTGATATACAATTAAGGATAGTGTTTCAGTGCTGATTTCATTTATTGCCTTCTTTAGATTTTTCAGAGGCTTAATATTAGAGTTACAAGTCCTGAGTTATTCATTGCTGCTTAACTTCTTGATTATGTAAATGATATGGACGGCACTAGGAATGAATTTAAATTAACGACTCACATTTTTACCATAAAATTCAGCATGCGGTTAATTCAAGACTAACCTTGGTCCACCAGCATTCTCTCTTAAATGGCCATAATATTTGTCTTGGTGATAACCAGCCACTTGTGCTGCAACATAACCATGTTCAAGAATTCAACAAAAGATGCCATTTAAAAAATTGCAATAAGGTCGATATACGAGTTAAGAATCAACAGAGAGCAATTACTTAAACCTTTAAGAACAGTGTTGGATACTGAAAGTAGCTAAAAGCCTTGCTTATATTCAAGCCGTTCATCTAGAATAGTAATGCAAAATATCTTTGCGACATACATTTCCAAGTGTTAAATTAGTGTGAGGACATGGCTTCTGGAAAGTATTGCATAAAAAAAATGCAATCTTAAGCTTGAGCTCACAGATCCTATGCCTTGAAGCACTTCTAAACAATGTTTAAAAAGTCTTCTTCTATAAAATGAGGACAGAGAAACAAAAGGATTATTTTCTTCAACAGATTCTAAAAGATGAAAAGTAGAAAGGGATCCTTTTTGTAACTTTTGAATTCTTAAATCCCACATACTAACCACTAAAAATAGATCACTTTTACATTGCATAAGAGAAGGGTTTCCACTTCATCATCATATAGTTATACTAAATGGAGTTAAACTCACACATAAAAAATCAATTCATTTGCAGGAAATTACAAACAGTAATTTCCGGAAAAGTTTCTCCAATATTCTAATTACCATTAGAGTAGAGGGGTTCAGGTGAGCTCAACAAGGGGGCGTGAAGAGACGGCGGGTAGATTTCGGAAAAAGCGGCTGCCGATCGAATTTCGTCGACACTGACATCAGTTCCGGCCAAGGAAGCCGTCGGAATCACCGAACCTGCCCTTCCCACGTGCTCATATGAACTCCATCTCCCACTCTCTCCTTTCTCTGCTCCAATTCAGACCCAACCACTAGTAAGACCATCGGAATATGAAAATATAAATGCGAAATTGGAAATTTACCTGATGATAGCAAAGGCTGCTCCATTTTCACAAACTCAAATTCGATTGATGATGGATGTGTGAAGGCGAAATAAACGTCTTAATAATGCCAATTTTAGCTTAATGGAGAAGGAAATTACGAAGTCTATATTTGTCTGTGTCATTGACTCATTATGCCTTAGGGTGGGGGTTTACTGGCAGCTCTGAAGATATTTGCTTATGACTCCCTCATCTACCATTTAATACTCCTTGGGGTATTTTTTGAATTTAAAATTTTTTAATTTGAATTTTTAAATTTAACATTTAACATTTATTTTAATTTGAATTTGAAAATCATTTTTTAAATTCTAACTTTATTCTCTATAAATAATATATTATAGACATAATAATTTGAATTTATTCAACTTAATATCCATTTTATTTTATTTTAATCATAAAGTTAAAATGTACACTACTCAAAAGCAAAAAAAAAAAACATGGACCTTAAAATTTTCTAAATTTTAAAATTAATATTTTTTAAAAATCTTTTCTAAATGCTTAAAATTCAAAAAGAATACTCCTTGTGTTTGCACAGAAATGGCAAAATGACTCGCCCCGTAGCCGGCCCTCCCTGACCTGCTCCATTTGGGGCAGCCCCGCCCCACTCTGCGTATGGGGCAGTGCAGGCATGGGTTTGCATTTTTACTGTCATCCCCCGCCCCGCCACATCCTATCTCATTGTATATATTAAATAAATATATAATATTTTATAAGATATTATTGAAGTAATTGAAAATTTCAGAAATAAGAAGAATGAGTGAGGAAGAAGAATGAGAGATGATAGGAAGCTGAAATGTAATTCATTGAATTAGAATCTGAAGTATACAGTTTCTATCCTATATATATCACCTTGTAGTGTCAGTTATTGAACTACAAAGTATTGGTTAATAAAATAACAATTTCCTAACAAACTAACTATTTATCTAATTTACAATCTTTATCTTGATATCCCCCCTCAAAATGGGAGTGGAGATTTAACAATCCCATTTTGGTCTTGAGTGTGTTGAACAAGGAAGGAGCAAGTGGTTTTGTCATAATGTCTGCCAAGTTATATGCAGTGGGAATTTGAACTAATTTGATCACACCTTGTTGTATCTTTTCCCTTGTAAGATGAACATCGATTTGTATGTGTTTTGTTTTCTCATGCAAAACAGGATTATGAGCAATGCAGTAGGCAGCTCTACAATCAGTTCTTGGGCATAAATATTTTCTTACTATAGTAGATGATTATAGTAGGTGTACTTGGATATATTTGTTAAAGGCTAAAAGTGATGTAAAAATATCTTTAGAGAATTTCTCAAACATGGTAAACACCCAATTTGGAGTCAAGATAAAGACATTAAGAAGTGACAATGGCACTGAGTTTGTTCTTTCTGAATTTTATCATAAGTTAGGTATATTGCATCAAACTATATGTGTAGAAACACCTCAACAAAATGGTTTGGTTGAGAGAAAACATCAACATTTGCTACAAGTTGCTAGAGCTTTATTGTTTCAATCAAAATTACCTCTTAAATTTTGGAATTTTTGTATACAAACTGCTGCACATTTGATAAATAGGCTGTCATCTTCTGTTTTAAATAACAAAACACCTTTTGAGTTACTAAATAAGAAACCACCAGATTATTCATATATTAGAAATTTTGGGTGCTTATGTTTTGCTAGCACACTTACAGCTAACAGATCAAAGTTTGATCCTAGAGCAACACAATGTGTTTTTATTGGCTACCCATTTGGAGTTAAAGGTTATAGACTTCTTGAGAAGTCCACTGGTAAGATTTTTATTTCAAGAAATGTCATTTTTCATGAACATATTTATCCTTTTTCAGTTAATAATGTTACTAATCCTATTAGTAATTCTTTTTCTAATCTACATGAGGATTTAGTTTGTGATTCTAATGTCATGATCTCAACTGATGTTGTTCATGATGATATTAGTAATATTAGTGATGATATTCCTGTTGGCAATGATACTGATGTGATTACTGATGTTCCTAATATTAGTAATTCTAATGATGTCACTGTTGCTAATAATAATGATATTACTATTTCTAGTGATAATCATGCTGATTATGATAGTGAATTAGCTGATTATACTAATTCTAGTTTACCTGCAATAAATAACTTGGAACATGAAATTGAAAATGACAATGTTCAGCTTAGAAGATCTGCTAGAATAAGGCACACACCAGCATATCTAGACATCTACAAAACTACATTGCCCAAATCAATTGATCATAGCATTGCTAATTTGTCTACATCTCATCAAACTAAGTATCCTCTTTCTGATTATTTGTCCATTAGTATGTTGTCTAGTTCACATAGTGTTTTCACTGCTGCAATAACACAAATTGTGGAACCTAAAACCTACAAACAAGCGTCTACTGATGAAAACTGGAACATAGCTATGAAAAATGAGTTAAATGCTTTAGAAAGAACTAACACATGGTCTATTGTTACTCTTCCTAAAGATAAGCATTGTATAGGCTGTAAATGGGTTTGTAAAGTAAAATATAAACCTGATGGATCAATTGAAAGGTATAAAGCTAGGTTAGCAGCAAAGGGTTACACTCAAGAAGAGGGTATTGATTATTTTGAAACATTCTCCCCTGTTGCTAAGATAACCACTGTAAGAATTCTTCTATCTATTGCTATTGCTAAGAATTGGTGCATTCATCAATATAATGTGAATAATGCCTTTTTACATGGAGATTTAGATGAAGAAGTTTATATGCATCCACCACAAGGTTATATTATTGATGCTGGAAAGGTTTGTAAACTCAACAAAAGTCTTTAAGGTTTGAAATCGCGAAATTGAAAACGGAATCGTGAAAGCTAATCCCTGAAAATTGAAATGGAATCACGAAAATTGAGCATAGAACTCAAAATTAAAATCAGAATCGGAAGCAAGACTCGAATTGAACAATTTCTCGAAAGCCCTAAATTTTCCAAATGACCAGAAATGAATTGAAAATAAAATCAAACCTACGGCATAACCAATATCAAATTCATTTGAAATGAATTGAAACTGATACCATATTGAAGTAATTGAAAATTTCAGAAATAAGAAGAATGAGTGAGGAAGAAGAATGAGAGATGATAGGAAGCTGAAATGTAATTCATTGAATTAGAATCTGAAGTATACAGTTTCTATCCTATATATATCACCTTGTAGTGTCAGTTATTGAACTACAAAGTATTGGTTAATAAAATAACAATTTCCTAACAAACTAACTATTTATCTAATTTACAATCTTTATCTTGATATATATAAATACATTCTATATATAATATTTTATAACATATAAAATAAAATTAATATCCTACATTTATAATATATTAAATAAATTTAAAATTATATTATTTATTTATTGTAACTCTAATGTAAAATTATTTTTAAATTATTTTTGTTGAATATATTTTGATAAATTTATTGCATTATTTTTATTTAAAATAATTTTTTATTTGTCTAAAATATATATTATATTATATTTTGGTATAAAATTATATATAATGTGGGGCAGGGCAGGGCGATTTGCCCCGCGACGGGGCAGGCATGAGGCGCAATGTTCTGTCCCGCAGTGGGGCAGGACGGGGCGACGGGGCAGGAATGGGTTCTTAGATACCCGTCCTGCCCTATTCCATTGTCATCCCTTTTGCACCATTAATATGGTAGTGCACACACCTTTTAAGAAATAAATATTATGAGTGTATATATATATATATATATATATGTGTGTAATATGAGCTAAAAAATAAAATAAGGACAATTCTTGTGAGTTGAGTTTATAAGATTTTTTTTTTGTTGAAAGATGCAAACAAATGTGGAACAAAAAAAATAAGAAAATGTGTGCGAACAATTGTTAGAATAAGGGAGTGTCATTTTCTATTAAAATTAGGGTTTCAATTAATTCATATTTTAAAAAGAAAATCATACCCCAATTCTTTTTTTTCTTAGAGGAGTGATAACACAATTTTTAAGAAAAATGAAAAATATGAATGTAAAGTTGAATGATAAAATATAAAAAGCATATTTTATTAATTTTTTTAGTGTAAATTGTTTTTTTAAATGTAAAAAATATAGGATGGAGAGAGTATTTGTTAATTTTCCACTGGAATTAATTTTTTTTAGTTTTAGTTGTGTGAACAAGTTGTACTTTGTAATTGAATTAATTTGGAAAAATTACAAGATGGTTTATAAAATTGACAATAATTATAAATTGGTTATGTGAAAAAATGAAATATGCTTTTATACATAAAAAAAAATACACTTCTGTGCAAATATTGTAACCAATTTAAAAATATAATCATTTTTTGAACTAATATATAAATGCCCCAATCATATATTTTTTAGAGTTTTAGGTGTGTGAACAAGTTGTACTTTGTAATTGAATTTTTTATAATGTCATTTAGTGAAGTGAGAAAATACATAGTGAAATAAGTAATATTATTCAATTTCTATACATGTTGTCGCATTTATAGCTTTATAGAATAAAAAAATTGTTGTTTACGACCTAGGAAAATGATTGAAAGAAAGCTATTATTGGATAAGAAACAATTAACCAAAATGAGGGCTATTATTATTTTATTTAAAACGAAAAATTATTTAATTGATCAAGTTTATTCTTATTTAGGAAAAGAATACTCTCATTATTCTTTTAATTAACTTTATAATTATTATATACTCATTCTTACTTTTATTAATAGTGTCAAAATTGTGTCTTAGATGGTGCTTGGAAATTTCGAGTGGATCTGGTAAAATTTCTTTAGTTGAAAACATATTATTTTTTTTTTTGTGTTTTTGATTTAAAAGATATACTTATTTTATATATTTATTGACACATTTTGAACGGATAAATAATTTATTTTTTAAAACAAAGATACTGGAGTTTTTATAAGCTGTAATGTATGTATGTTTGCAAATAAACTTGGGGCTTAATACTTTTTTATTTGATTCTCTAAAGTTAAATTTCAACAGCATAATTGCATGTTCATGTGGAATCATTTCGAGTAAACAATTAATTAGAACAGCACAAACACTAAAAAGACCCTTTAAAAACCACTAGAAAGAGAACCAGGGGAGCTAGCTCACCTGGCCACCGGGCTCCTCACTTGAGTGAGTGACCTGGGTTCGATTCCCTTTGGGAACGAATTAGGAGGGAGATATAAGGGTGGACTTGGAGATATTCTTGGGATGTAAGGAGAGTTGGTGAACTAACTTCTAACTACTAACAACTAACATTGTACGATAAAAAAAAAAATGTTTAAGGCCGGAATATTTTCTGGGCCAGTCTATTTGGGCCTTCTAGTATCCTGATCCAATCCAATTTAAATAACT
>JAPKLY010000240.1:72512-110265 GCA_026898435.1 Prunella vulgaris | reverse complement strand
ATGCATTATCAATTCATACTTTTAACACTTTGATATTATTCTGAAATGTTGCTGTCTTTTTTTTAGATCAAGCTTATTCCTGTTTCTAGTCGTTTGTGCCTGGAACTATAATTGTCATAGGATCTTTTAGATTTCAGTGTCCCTTTTCCTCTCAATCAGGATCTATCTGAATTTCAATATTTTTGTGGTTGAGTTAAATTCTTTCAGCATTAGTATATACAAAGTTGTAATCTTCTCTGAATCGTGTGAACCAGGGAGCAAGAGTCAGGGTTTTCATGTATCCAAGCAACATTTGAGGTGACCTCTCGAACTCTATGTTATATATATTTAACAAATGTAACGTCTTGTTATAAGATTCTTGAAGCTTTGCTAGTGTTGCCTGTTGGTGAAGCTTAATTTTGGCGCACTTATTATAACAAAGGCTAAAATCTTTTGAATGAGTACACAAGATTGCCTTCCATTTTAGTTTCATCACTAGCTTCAAAACAAAATGGACCCAAATTGTAATAGGGAAGTCTTACTTCTCAAGTTGCAATGAGATTAGGGTCTTTGATGAATTCAACTGGTAGTGCATGTGTTATTGATTTGCTTAAGCATCCAGTTGATCATGCTGTTTTTCACGTAATGCCTCGTTAGTTTGGCTACGCATAAGAGAATTGTCCATTCATGTAATTCCAACAGCATATGATATTACATTCCAATGCAAATCGTGTTGTTCTGGGCAAGTTTATTAACCTTAGTTCAGTCATGTCTCATGAGGTTCTCTTGTTCTTTCCTTGGTATGGGTTTTGACTAATGCATTCGTTTTTTATCCTTTTGCAGTTGATTTTGGAGCACATGTCTATTTTCGGAATGTTTTTGGGTTTAGGGATGATATGTATTGTTAATTAAAATCCATTTGTTTTTGACACAACGTAAGGATGCTGATGGAGTATCGAGTAATGAATTTTTTGAGCTTGCATTTAGTTCATGTAACTCGATCTTTAATCGCTGGTTGTATATTTTACCTGCATCTTGACTTAGTTGCTGCTGTGGTGTTTACTTGGAATGATAATGAGTATTATTAAGGATTACTTACCATGGATTAGAAATTATTTTTTTATTTATTCTATTTTTATGATTTTATTTGTTTGTAATAAATAATACCAAACACCGGAACAAATAGTTCATTTATTCACATTCTTCGTCCTAATTACCCAAACTTAGCAGTTCCTGAATGGTCTGAGTGTGCGTGTATGAGAGACAGGGACTGATCATTGAGAACATGGTTGTAACAAAAAGAAAAAGAACACGCTTTTATATAATTTTGATGATCTAAGGACGTTTGTTTCAAAAATTTTAATGGTAATGAGAATGATATTTTATTTTTTTCTTTTACCTTTACCTATGTTGAATAAGAGTTTATTCATGGTGGTTACTTATTGGTTGTGGTATGGGGAATTGATTGAGGAGAATAATTATAAGATGAGATTAAAGTAATCAAATGGGGTAGTGATTACCTTATTTAAGAGAAAAAATAATGTTATCCACCTTATCTATTCTCATTATATATAATAATTACTATGTTTATATTTCATTCTCGTTACCGTTGAATTTTTTTTGTACCAAGCGCCTCCTGAATTGTTTTTTTTTTTTAGTCATCGTATAAGTACTCAATTATACGTTTTCTGCGATGCATTCCATTGATGAGGTGAATCAGGATATCATTTTAATGGAAATTTGTTATATTAATTATTTTAAATAATTTGGTTGACTTTTTCATAGTGCTTGTGTCTTTCAAAATAGGCATTCGGATGCGGGCAAAGGGTTAGTGATAAATCGGCAGAGAAAGGGTTTCCCGGCGGCATACTCACGACGATGCCCAAAATAGCCCAAACTCTTTAATAATATTCTTAATTTTATGAATTTAGTATCATATTGTAAAATATTATAAGTATTATTTTATACACAAAATTTTATATGTAATTGAATTTTAAGCATTTTCAAATAAGTAAATTAAAATTAAATATTATTTGCAGTATTATTCATTTAAACACACTACCTATCGAAATGTATATTTTTTGTAATTGATTTTTAAAATTCAAGTACATGTTATTCTTTCAAGAGTCACTTTAATTCTTAAAAGTAATTATATTACCAAAATAAATAACTACCAAAAGACTGAGCAAAAAAAAAAAACACCATTCAATTATAAATATGAATGTGATGCTAAATCATCACAGGAATGGAGGGAGAATAAATTTACATTCAATTTATCTAGTACTCCCTCGGTCCCATAATTATTTTTACATTTTTTATTTATTTTAATTTTATCTTCACAATCCAACTAATTTTATTATTTTAATAATATAACTTTACAAAATATTCTAGAATGGAGTGGGTATTTATTTTGTCGACCAATTTCCAAAAATAGACATTCATTTCACAGAGACATATCTAATACTTCTGTAAAATTGACTTGTGGAAAATGCTGTAAAGAACAGAAATATAGAGAATAGTCATATACATCATGCCTGCTGAAGTCTCTATCTTGAAGACAAAATCACACCGACCCGATCCAACCCATTTGTTCTGTAGCTGTAGATTTGAAAATGGAAAAGTAATTTTAAGATGGGATTTGAGAACCACCAACCCCACATGTCTGCATCTCCCACTCATACCTATATGTATATAAGCAGCTATAGACTCTAAAAAGATGTATTGAGATTTGAGAGCTTTACACAAAAGTGGAAAACAAACAGTGATCGTTGCTTCCCTGTAAAGTTTATAAAGATTCAACCTTTCCTGCTGTACGAAGTGAATGCATTTGAATTTCTTCTTTTATCTGGATTCTTGAAAATGGGTTCATCGGATCGGTTATTTAACAGGCAAAGAACAACTCATCAGATTCTTGGAGGAGGTCTTGGTAAGTCAATTTTCTCTCTCATTAAAATCATGTGTGTTTCTTTCTCTATCTAAATTGGAGGTCAATTGGATTCGGTCTAATACTTCATGATTGGCTCTCTGCAAAACCTAATCTTGATGTGTACATTTCAACTTTCAATGATGAACAGAAGTATCATCCAAGGGAAAAGTGAGCAGAACCCTAACTTGGATAATTGAATGAAATAAATTTGATTGGTTGTTTTCTGTTGATCAGTTGCAGATGTGATGCTATGGAGAAAGAAAGATGTGACAGTGGGAATTTTAGTGGTGACTTTGGGTGCTTGGGTGGTGTTTGAGATATCTGGTTATACTCTGCTGTCATTAGTCTCTAGTGTATTCTTACTCCTCTTTACCATTCTGTTTCTATGGGCAAAATCAGCTGCTATTTTGAACAGGTTGCTTTTCTTGCTTTCTTCTCAACACTTCACCTATATTGTCTGCTTTTGGAAAAAGTACTATAAATTTTGATTTAGGTTAAAAATCAGGATTGTCATTGTCTGAAAATAAAGCCTTATTGGTTAAAATTTGAAAAAACATGTGAAAATCATATTTATGTAGCTTTAGGTTGGTGTATGATTGCTGCTAAGAATCATGTTAAAAGCAATCTTTAAATCGGTTGAAGCTTTAAAGTGTTGAGATGAGGTTGAAATTTGGAGTAAATTAGTTTGGTTCTAGGTGTATGCATTCATCAAAACTGGGAAAGACCTCCATTGGGACATCGTTTCGTTCCAGTTGCTAGTTTTATCCACAGTTTCGTGCAACCACCGACTGCTAAAAACGATAGCTTCAAAATGACACAATGATCCTCCAACAAATCATCGATAAATCATCTCTTCATCCCGCGATTTTCACACTTTGTGCCACATTGGTATAAGTCAACAATTTTTCCTTTCACTTTGAGGAAAAATAGAAAGTAGTCCTTATTTTTCCACAATTCTCACCTTGAGACATTTGTCCAAGCTGTTTCACAAGCTTAAGAATGCACTTTGTGCACATGTAATTATCTAATTTTAGGCACTAGCCGGAGATATCAATCCTTTTGTTTTCAATGGGATCGTCTCTGACCATTCTACTGATTTGAAACAGACCGGCTCCACCCCTACCACATTTGCATCTCTCAGAAGAAACCGCGAATGAAGCAGCAGCTTTCATCCGCAATCATGTGAACAATGTGCTCTCCATATCTGAGGACATTTCTTATGGAAGGGACTCCAGAATGTTTGTAAGAGTAGCTCTTACTCTCTTGATGATCTCTGTGATCGGGAGCCTCACTGATTTCTTTACCTTGGGCTACATTTGTAAGTTCAAAAAGATATCATCTTAAGCATCACTGATGTCTTCAACTGCCTTTGCTTTGCAATATCTTATTACCGTTCTTTAACCATCTTCTTCTGTATCAGGCCTTGTGATGGTTCTCACGGTTCCTGCTTTTTACGAAAGATATGAAGACCATGTCGATGAGTGCGCTCTAATTTGTTGTGAGAAGTTGCATCAGTTGTATGTAAGATTTGACGAAGAGTGCATCACCAAGGTTCATAGATGGATTTTGGAGAAGAAGAAATTGAGTTGATGGCCATACATTTTGGCTTCAAAGTTCAACTTTCTGTGTTTTCTTTTTCAACAATTCTTTTTTCCGTTTACTTTATTGTGAATGTACCATGGTTATTTTGCTGATATTGGGTTCCATTTGATTTTATTTGATATCAAATCAAAGGGTAGTAGTATCAAAAGCAATTGTATTAAACTCTCAAAAAGTTATGAATTTTCAGCTATACAAAAAAAGTTGTCAGTTGTACTTCCTCTATCTCCATTGTAATTTAGTAAGTCTCTTGTGCATCAAGTGTACCAGCTATGCAAAAAAGTTCTCAGTTGTACTTCCTCTATCTCCATCATAATTTAGTAAGTCTCTTGATGCATCAAGTGCACCGTTCAACTCAAGTGTATTTTTAAAAAATTATAGAATTTATTATTGAAAAATCATATAAATTATTACTGAAAAATTATACTCCCTCCGTCCCGCAATTGTTTTCACACTTTCTTTTTTCGTCCGTCCAACAATTGTTTTCACACCCTATAAATGGAAACTATTACTTTAATTTTATTTTTACAATCCAACTAATCTCATTATTTTAATAATATAACTTTACACAACACTCTACTTTTCTTAAAAATTGTGTCATCCCAAAGGTAAAAACACCTCTGGGACGGAAGAAGTATAAATTATTACTGAAAAATTATACCATTAAAAATACACATTCAAGTAATAACATATTTGATTTTTGAGTAGTATTTTATATAATTTTTTAAAATAAACTAAAATTACACTGTACAACTAGTGTATATAAAACTAAGACTTTGATTTTATTCAAACTCTCAATATTTTAATAAAATTAAATTGTAGTATATAAATAGATAAAATAATTTTTTTATGAAAATATCAATTAATTAATTGAATAAAACTATAAAAATATTTTTTCTTCATGTAACAATTAATTGAATGAGAGGTGTATGTTAGAACTGTATATGGGGAATTAATAGTTGCAAGAAAAAACAGGTTACGGAGGGAATACTAGTTTACTTGAGCTTACACAATAACACCAGCAAAAGGAGAACATAAAACTCATAAAAAGATGGCGTTACTTATAGTGACACCACAAGTTAGCAAAGATACAAATACTCAGCTGAGATATAAGCCTAATCATGACCACCTCCAAAGTTATCGCGTCTCTCGGGCTGCCAACTGAATCCCGGAGGTCCATCATGATTCCCCTCACCTGAGTACGATCTACCACGTTGCATCTGTGTCATGTGTGGAGGAGGAGGCATAGGAGGTGGTGGTGGAAGAGGCATCATTGGTACAGGTGCCAAAATTCCTTTTCCATCCCTCAGGTCGGGGAAATTTCCACCTTGCCTTTGTTCAACACCCTTATTGACAGTAGGTGGAGGCATGTTCCCCATGTTGGATCCATAATCACCAGGGAAGAACCCTCTTCCTTGAGGATCGACATTCATAAAGCCATCTGTAGTTCCTTGAGATACCATTGGAGGCTCTAAAGGTACAGAGCCTGGAGCCATGTTCCACATGTGAGGATAATTTTGAGAGAAATTCATGGGGCCAGAATGCCCGGGTGGGAAACCTAACAATGAGCCCTGTCCTGATCCACCTTCTGGTGTAGAATCTGGTCCTGACATTTCATATGGAGCACTGAAAAACTGTTGTGATCCATCAGATGGATATGTAGGATAACCAAATTGAGATGGAGCTGCATTTGGTTAACCAATACAACTGAATTAGGAGAATTCAGATATAATTTTAGGGATAATTAGAAAATTAGGCTTGACTTATTGAAATTTAACCTAATATTAATTTTCCTATCCAGAAACTGACCTGAATCTTGTCGAAGGCCACCCTGGCCCTGAGGTTCAAAATTTTGATGAGGGTAGCGGTTCTGGGAAGAAGATCTATCAAAGGCATGGGACTGATTACTATCATGGAGTTGCTCTGATGGATGATTTGGTGGTTGACCTGAAAAAGGTGGGGTTGGCCTCTGCTGCACAATGGGTCTTGAAGGTGGTTGGTCCCTGGACTGTGGACGTGGATTTTTGTCATCACGGTCCTGAGCTTGAGAACTTGAATGGGGAGAAAAAACAGGCCTTGGGGGTGCTTGAACTGTGGACTCCGAGGCCGAAGGTTTCCTAGCACTCATCGCCTCTGATTCATTACCATCTTTATCCTTATTGGGATGAAGAAGATCAGAATGGGTTTCATTAATATGCAACTCAAAATCACTCTTCTTCAAGAATGACTTGAGACAGTGTGGGGCAGCACATATAAAGATTCCTTCCATCATTTTAATTGTCTGAATCTTTTGAATGCGTTCATCACAGCTGTAATAAAATGAACAACAGAAGGAGATTCAAAGTCACTCATTAGCACAGATAATTAACAACAACTTAAGTAAACAATCAAAGACAAAGGTATGAATATCAATAAGTAGATACTTAGGTCCCAACCATCCCACTGAACCTCCCTCCCGTTTGCACGTTGTCACCTTCCACTGTTTTTTGTGGAATATTTGAGACCAACAAATATAATTGCTTTCATTAAGGAGACTACTACATCTCTACCTAGATGATATGGTGGAGGGCTAATTGACTATTGACAAGTGCTAAGATTGCAGGTTGGCATTGGTGGTTTTGGTAGAAAAACAGAACCGGGTTCAATCTTCTGTAGAATATTTTGTTGCTGCATAGCATTTGGTGTACATGTCATAGCAATATAGCATCAATAAACTATGCATCTGCTGGGACAGTTTTATTCTTTATCCGTCTAAATTTTCTCTTTAGAAAAAAATATGAAGTTTAACTCAAGTGCAAAGCAATGCTGCAAGAGTTCGAGTAGAAATCACTTGTAAGGAGATATAATCCAAGATTACCATAGAAATGAATTATCAAGCAGAAGAGCTAAAAGAATAAATAAATGTCTTACAGGTAGCAAAGAGAATCACTTCTAGAGCAGTCCAAACAAAATGCATGCTCACATGGGCTCTGCAACAACATACGTTTGTTTATTTAATTAAGCAAGCATGAACAAGAAATAACTCCATGCTGAAAAATGTTTCAGTGAATCAGGATTTGCGAAGAAGAAATCAGATGACCAGTACAACTATGTAATCAAACGATCTATGAGTAGCTAATGTGGTCCGTATATTGGATATAAGAAGGAATATCATGCACAATATTCTATAACGCAACCCACCAAAAGGTGCCTGTGGATTAAAAGAAATAAAGGCTTCAGCAGCAAACACAAGAAAAATGCTTAAAAGTTTCTTGAGGCACTAATTGCATTTCTAAGGTGGTGAAGAGCATGATCACTTGATTATTTGTACATTAGAATAATCTTTAAACCAAGACATGCTACTGGATCAATCCAAGATAGGAAGACTGTATATATACACTTACCAAACGCCCATAAATAGCAATAGGAAAGTCACATCTAACACAAAAATGGACACGTTCACCAAGCTGGCGACGCGACCTGCGACCGATAGACTTAATTACGGCAGTTGCACTTGCTGAACCTAGACTCTTGGCTACAGGAAGCTCAGCTAATATAAGATGATCAGGGCATGCCACCGTTACAGAGTCCACAGGCACAGGTTTTGCAGTTGCACCAGTTTCACTAGCAGGCTTGCTAAGCCGAATCTGCAGCATCCTTCTCCCGATTCAGGTAGCTTATACTGTTACGATTCTAACTCAGAAAAACTGCTGTTGATTCCTCTTTCTGCGGAAAAACAACAGAAGCATTGGTCAAATTTCAGAAACTGACAGCTGCTTGAGCATGATCTATCAATTAGAATTATTCAAAATACAACTGCAAACTGAAACAGTACTGAACACTGATTCTTTACGGAGAAAATAATGAAATAGTTACACAAAACATAGCAACAATCAGCAACAAAATTCAAGAAAAATGAAAACTACCACATCCTGAAAATCACACAGAATATCAATGATATGCAAGAAAATCTCATGCAAATGTTTTTAAAAGATTAATATAATTATTATCCCAATCAATTGGGTAGTATGACACATTATAATATATGCACATAACACAAAAAAACGCAGTGGTGTGGGATTAAAGCTGCATTGATTTCTTGCATAGAAATTAAATTCAGGGTTCCATACATTCTGATTTCTTATAAGATACAGAAAACAAATATCAAAAACAAAAATAATTCTTCGAAATAAGATGCTTATGGAATCGTATTACCAGAACAGAATCTATAACGAGAACCAAACTACCCTAGAGCACTAAGCAGTTGGATTTTGAGAAAGGGGTAATTAGGTGTTTAAATTGTAAGGATCTGGATGCATACATATCCTTTATTAAGAGATACAAACACCAAATAGGAAAAAAAAAAAAGGCAAACCTTGTATTACCCTTATTATTTTGAAACAAATATATTTAAAACCTAATCTTAATGTTAACCACCAGCGACGCTGTCTGCCCACCGTCGCCGTCAGCCACCAACCAATTTATCTCACCTCCTTTTTTATTTTTTTTCCACATTACCGCTCGATCGAAAATGATCGTAAATTAACATAACTTTTGACTGCTACCAATCCATTAATATGATATTTTTCGGTAAAAAAATAAAATCGCGCATCATTTTTTCGATCAAAATATGTCGAACACAGTCATTATTTCGGCATAAATCAGTTTGATTAAAATTGGGGAAGAAGAAAGAAGAAAAAGTACTTGAACTTAAACTCAGATCACTTAAATTCAAATCATTACCTGCCGGCGACGGTGGAGCTTAGGCGGTCATCGGCGTGGGTGGGGGATGAGCTGCATATGCGGTGGTGGTCGGGCAGATTGAAGAGTGGGAAGGAGGAGAAGAGACCGGCCGTAACGAGAGGTGGAAGAAAATAAGGAAGAAGATTTAGGTTTCATTTAAAAAGGGTAAAATTGGTAGTTTATACTGAATGACACTCTTTGGGAGTGTTTTGAAACGATAGTAAAATCAAAAGTGATACGAAAAGTGATTTAAGTTTATAAAATAAAATAATTTTAAAAATAGGAGGTGTTTGTAAAAAAATAAAAAAATAAAAAATTATATTATTGAAAGCAAAAATTTACATTAGACCGTCCTCGGATATGAGACTATGTTCATGTTTGCAATCTCTAGTAGAATTAAAAAAGTGATATTAAGTAATTTGAGTAGCAAAATAAAAAATAAGGAATGTTTTAAACTTAAATGGTTTTGAAAAATAATTAAGAAAAATGTGTTTGCAAAAGAAGTGCTTCTAAAAATAGTATTGAGTATTATTTTATTGGGAAATGTGTAGAAGTGCTTAACTAGAAGATAAAAGCTAAAAATTGTTGCTTGACCAAAAGTAATAATAAGCATGTTTTTAACAACTTTTTTGAGTGCTTATTATTATTTTTGATCAAACAACAATTTTTAGCTTTTAACTTCTACTTAAGCACTTTTACACATTCTCCAATAAAATAATACACAATATCCTTTTTAGAAGCACTTCTTTTGCAAACATATTTTTTAATTAACTTTTAAAATCACTTAAGTTTAAAATACTCCATATTTTTCATTTTGCTACTAAGTGCATGTTTGCAATCTCTAGTAGAATTAAAAAAGTGATATTAAGTAATTTTAATAGCAAAAAGAAAAATAAGGAGTGTCTTAAACTTAAGTGGTTTTGAAAAATGATTAAGAAAAATGTATTTGCAAAAGAGGTGCTTCTAAAAAGAGTATTGAGTGCATGTTTGCAATCTCTAGTAGAATTGAAAAAGTGATGTTAAGTAATTTTTGTAGTAAAATGAAAACTAAGAAATGTTTTAAATTTAAGTGATTTTAAAAAATGATTAACAAAAATGTGTTTGCAAAATAAGTGCTTCTAAAAGGGTATTTAGTATTATTTTCTTGAGAAATGTGTAGAAGTGTTTAAGTGGAAGCTAAAAGTTAAAAAAAAAATTATCGGTAAAAAATTATTCTCATTTCACTAAGGTATGAGAAATACCTCAAAAAAGTCAAGAGCAGAAGTACAACATAACCTGTTTTTAAGATTGTTGTTTGACCAAAAGTGGTAAGAAGCACTTAAAATTGTAATTGAAAACATGTTTTAAGTGTTTTTTTTTTTAAATAAACACTTTTACTTTTTATTTAGAGTTTGCAAACAAGTACTGAGTATTATTTTATTGGGGAATGTGTAGAAGTCCTTAACTAGAAGTTAAAAGCTAAACATTATTGCTTGACCAAAAGTAATAATAAGCACTTAAAATCGTTGTTGAAAACATATTTTAAGTGTTTCTTTTAAAAAAATAAGCACTTTTACTTTTTATGTTGAGTTTGCAAACAAGCACTAAAATTACTTACTATCATTTTTTCAATTCAAGTAAAGATTGCAAACATACTTAAAATAGTTGTTGAAAACATGTTTTAAGTGCTCCTTTTTTTTTAAAAATAAAATAAGCACTTTTACTTTTTATGTTGAGTTTACAAACAAGCACTATATAAATTAATACTTACTCCTTATCAATTTGATAATAAATTATGTTCAACTCATATTAATTGTCTCATGTCATGAGTTTGTCTCATACAATACTAACTCATTATTGTATTATTTATGTTAAAAAAATTAATTTTGGTTCAAGATTATTGAGTAATCAAGAGAATAAAGAGAGAAAAGAACGCAAATTTGTTGACTCAATTCACCAGAAGACCACGCGTCTGGGAGCGTACCAAACTAGGAGATTTTCTATCAATCCTTACTATATATTCCCTATATATGGGTCACAATCTAGTGTTTAGAGATGGAAGAATTGAAATAACAGTTCGAAATCACGAAATAAAGTGCTACGGATTCACAAAAACTCTGTGGATAGAAATGATGATGGTATTGAAATGACTGAATTACGCTTCCATAAGTTACTTTTGATGAATGCACACTAATATAAGTCACTTCAACAATTTTTAGAATTTAGAAGCTAATTCTGTAATCACAAACAATGTAAATAAAAAGTTATATTTGTTCGTATTAAAAAGTCACATCACGTTTTGACTTTTCATATAAATAAAAGTAAATTTTATACTATAATAGGGATAATTATTTAAAATATACTTGAATTTTACAGTGTATTTAATGTACAATATACTTACTCTATTTTTTAATAAGTCATTTAAATTAATTTTGTAGACACTCAAATAGAGATAATATTCTAAAATAAAATAAAAATCTTAGCTTCATTGTAGGTGGGTGAGCTAAATTTGTCGAATATTGTAATACCAGCATAATGGTACACTATTTGACAAGATCTGGTAGAAGATATTCTTCTCAGTATGGAGTTTTTTGCACTTTTGATTTCATATTAGATGTATTATTTTAGAATTGGTCTTATATATTACATTATTGGTCTCATACAATTTTTTTCTTGCACTTGTAGTCCTAAACATTGCAAATTTACATATTTGGTCTCAAATATTGACAGCTCCGTTAATTGCAAGGTTTGCAGCGTTAGTCCCATAAATTTACTCTTACTTAATTGTGTTTAACCCATTAATCTGTATTTTTAGATTTAGTTTTTTTTTTAATTGCACAATAAGTCATATAGAATATAAATATTGAATAAAATCCTAAAAATATTAAATTAAATCAACTAAGTCTTCAAATAATAAAATTTAGAGGTGGCAAATGGGTCGGCCCATTGGACCAAATCATATTCACGGGTCGGGCCATTTACTAATCGGGCATATAAAAATGTAGCTCAGTCCATCCTAAATGTCGGGTAGGCCGGCCCTGCCCATCGGGCTGGACCAAAATTATCAATTTTTAAATGTAAATGGGCTTATCGAGCCAAATTATATTCACGAACCGGGTCGGGCCATTTTCAATAAGCTCATATGATCTTCTTCTCTACAAGTATCTTTGGATTTTCTAGGCTGCAAGGTTCCCCCTTACAAAATACCTATCTAATCCTAGTTTATTCATTAGCTGACTAACATGTTCAACTGATCATATTACAAGTCAAGTAGTTTTCATATTATCAAAACACTAACATTAGATCCTAACACCAATGCACCCTTAATTGGACCCCAATTTCAAAATTAATTTTGATCAACATATACCCAAATTTGGGCAAGTCAAAATTAATTTTTGATTAGCCCATACCCAATATTTTGTGAATTTTAAATGATATGATTTTGATGAGAATTTAAAATTCCTCTATTTTAAACATGCCTCGAATCTAAGTATTTGTAAATTTATTAAGGCTCTGTTTGGATGAGTGGATTAGAAATCCGTGGAATAACTACTCTCTCAAAGTAAGTTGAGGCTCCATTTGGATGGATGAATTTGAAAATGAATGGATTTTAAAAGAAATATATGTAAGAAGGCATATATTTCAAATTACGAATTGTAAAGAGATTGAAGAGAAGGGAAAAAGTAGAGAAAATATAGAGATAGAAAGGGTAAAGATGAGAGATTTCACAAATGACATGATTTTGATGAGGATTTAGAATTCCTCCATTTTGAACATAAACACAAATTTAAGTATTTGTAAATTCACCTAACTTACTTCGAAAGAGTGATTATTTGTGAATTTACAAATATTTAGATTTAAGTTTATGTTCGAAATGGAGGAATTACAAATTCTCATCAAAATCATGTCATTTGTGAAATCTCTCTCTTTATCCTTTCCATAGATCTTTCATCTACTTTTTCCCTTCTCTCACATCTCTTTACAATTCATAATTTGAAATATATGCCTTATTACATGTATTTTTTTAAAAAAATCCATTCATCCAAATTGAGCTTTAACTTACTTGGAAAGTGTGATTATTTGTGTGTGAAATCCACGGATTTCAAATCCATCCATCCAAACGGAGCGAATGAATTTACAAATACTTAGATTTGAGTTATATTTAAAATGAAGGTATTTTAAATCCACATTAAAATAATGTTATTTAAATTTTCTCATCTTTTATATGTGTTTTTTAAAAATTCATACATCCAAATGGAGCCTACATTATTTGAAAAAATAATTATTTATATATAAAATCCATCAATATAAATGCAAACTTATATGCTTTCCCCAACATACCATAACAATAAATGCAAATATGGGAAAATATAGGGGCACTTACCTAAAATTACAAGTCTTTACTGGTTCGACGAAAAATTAAGAGAGAGAAGGAAAAGAAAACTGATGAGTAATTTGGGTTCAATTCAGCCCACACTGTTTTCTTTCTCCCAGATCTCCAAAACCTCTCAGTAGGGCTTTGACTACATATAATTCTTTGCCCTTTCCGCAGAAATTTTGTCCTTGCGTTTTAATCAACTCAAATCTTGGGGGTTCTTGTGCTTAATTCATGAAAACTTGGAATTTTGTATTTCTTAGTTTTCTTGTTTTCTTGTGTTTGAGTTCCGAGTATGGCGTCTCTCAATCGGAGGAGGAAAAGAAGAACAAATTTCGAGAGCGCGAGGCCACTGATGATGCTCTTGGTTATCCCAATTTGTTAGTTGTGAAATCCCTTCCTTTTTTGGATTGTCATCACGCATTACACTTCATCTAAATTAATAAAATATTCAATTTTTCGTGGTTCCAATACTTAATTGGGTTGTTTTTAGTAGAATAAGTGATTTGGTTATTGATGCATAGTAGTTGCTGGTACCAGAATTAATGTTGTGAAATTTGGCTTCTGTAATGCAAGTTCTGATGTGTGATCGCTATGCTACATTATGAATTCTCTTCAGCTGTTAAGTGTTTGACAAAAAACGCACACCCACGCACATACCTCTCTTTATCAATTAACTTATGTTTTGTACTTGATATTCTTTTTGTGCATAGCGATGAGGACGATATGTTGAATTCACAATGCCCTCGGAATTTGGAACTTCGATGGCAAACTGAGGTGAGTTCAAGCGTATATGCGCCGCCATTGATTGCAGATATCAACAGGTAATGAAAGGAGGTAGATTTTTTTGCATATTTAATTTTGTTATTCATGTTGCGTTTAGCTTCACTCTCTTATTTTTAGTTCAGTTATACAAAGCAAATGAACCATTGGCAACATGTGCAATCAACCTAGGCTGATTCAAATTTTAGATGACCTAAATGAATATCCTCTCAACTTATTATTTTGTATATATCGGTCAGATTGTATAAGAATGGCACTCTTTCAGAACTGTATAAGTCTGTTTGTTGGTTTTTTTGACTATCTTTCCTTTGGATTGCCCTTGGAATCTTGATAAATTCTTATATATATATATATACTCCAGTGATGGAAAGCTTGAAGTAGTGGTTCCTTCTTTTGTTCATTACTTGGAAGTACTTGAAGGATCTGATGGAGATAAATTACCAGGTACCACTAACAGCTCGTATATTATACTTAAGGGTTCCACACATTCTATTATGCATATACAGTACTGTCTATTTCTACTTGAACTAATACACTAATATATCTGGGAAGATAGAAATATAAAGAATCAAATTACTAATCACTAGTATTTATTTTGGTCACTGTCATCATGATGGATGTGATTCGTTTTATATTCGTACTGTTTATCAGGGTGGCCAGCTTTTCATCAGTCAACTGTTCACTCTAGTCCTCTTCTATATGATATTGACAAGGATGGTGTTAGAGAAATTGCTCTAGCCACCTACAATGGTGAAGTCCTCTTTTTCAGGTTATAATCTACTTGGTATGCTTCTGCTTCCCTTTTCTTAAAGTGATAATTGTCCTGACCTAGTTTATTCTATTGTTTTGAAAATAGAGTTTCAGGATACTTGATGTCAGATAAATTGGAGATTCCAAGGTTGAAAGTTAAAAAAGATTGGCATGTGGGTTTGCATCCAGATCCTGTTGATCGTTCCCACCCGGATGTTCATGATGACCAACTGGTGCAGGAGGCTCTTACAGAATCGTTGATTCGTAAGCTTGTTTCTGTTACCTATAACTTTTTTTCTTCTAACTATCTGATTAAATAACATTTTTTTATCAGAATATCATTTGCATATATATCCATAATTCAACTAGACGGCAAATTTAAATTATTCCATGTAGAAGTCGCCACGAGGTTGCCACCACTTTTTTCACGACTTCTACATGGGTGCCTGGCTACACGGAAAAATTTATCAAAACATATTTCTAATAATGGTTGGGGAACAAGTTGTGCATTGTGTGGAGGAGAAGAGGAAAATGAAGAACATCTTTTTTTTGGTTGTGAGAAGGCGTGGCTTTTTTGGAAGAAGGTATTCTTATGGTTCGGATACCAAACTGTGATGTATTTTAATCCTAATTGTCATTTTCTTCATAATATTTCTTTATTTGAAGGAGATGATAATTGGAGATTAGGAACTACAGTTTGGATGGGTGTGGTGTGGAGTATTTGGAATATAAGAAATAATATGGTGTTTAACGGAGAAATGTTGGATGTAGATAGGGAAGTAGAAAAATTTAAAATCTTGTTGTGGTCTTGGGTGAAAGCAAAGTTACAATGGAACCTTAATATTTTGTCTTGGATTGAGAATCCTCTAAGGAGTGTGAGTGTATAACGGAGAACAATGTAATTGAGTTGTAAGGGTTAGAGTACCCTTGTACTCTAGTAAGCGAAATGCAATTTTTTACTGTTCTTTTTTTTTTTAAATTATTCCAAACTATATAACTGCCGATCGAATCAATAACATATCATACTGCAGTTAACGTTTACGACAAGGTAAAACTTAAATTTACTACTTTTTTTAGGAGAAATAAAGCAACCCTAACTTGATTCTGTTACTGATATCCATGGCCCTGCTACCAGGTCGAGCTCCTCAATCTGAAAAGGGGATTTTTTTTTTTTGGGGGAAATTGCAATTTTACTAAAAAGCTATCCGCAGATCATAGAATTTGTCTTTGTGCTTAACTAAAACATAGCGCTCATACAATTCTGTCTTTATTGTTTGAAGATTTCTTAATTGCCATAGCCCTGCTCAGGATGATAGTTTCATTTGTCAATGTGATGGACAATGGCCTGGTTAGTATTATGTTATTGCGTAGTAGATCATTTGTTTGATAGGCGGAAAGATTGTACTATAGCTAGACCATCCTAATCTGAAGTCCTCTGATGCATCTGTAGCTTCTCTTAGTTAAACATACATTTATATGATCAATGCTGGAGATCCTCCCTTTCTTCTTCTTCTTCTCTTTTTTTAAAAAATTCTGCAAGCTTGTGGAGAGTGAATATTAATCAAAATATGTCTCAAATTGAAAATATTTCAGAGTCCAATGGTAGTTCTGCTGCAAATATTACACACTTCACAGAGGGTAACCATGACTCATCAAATTCATTGCCTGAAGAAGTTCATCATGACAAATCAGAAAACAAAAATGGCACATCTTCTGATATTCAACATGATCAGCTGAGTGCATCTCTGATAGAAACAGGGAAAAAGAATGATAGTCAGCCTGATGCAAAGATTGAAATGCCACTAAACACAAATGGCACATCTTCTGATTCTGGATCTGAGAAAGTCAACAACCAAGAAAGTGAAAAGACTGTGAGAAGAAGGCTTCTTGAAGATAAAGATACAAACAGCAAAGAGGACCCTCATGCTGCAACAGTGGAAAATGATGGAGGTCTGGAAGCAGACGCTGATTCTTCGTTTGAGTTATTCAGAGATAATGATGAGTTGGCTGATGAGTATAACTACGATTATGATGATTATGTTGATGAGAACATGTGGGGGGACGAGGAATGGACTGAAACACAACATGAACAATTGGAAGACTTTGTTCACATAGATGCACATGTCTTGTGTACTCCAGTAAGTGATGTGATGTGGAGATTTCTTATCAGCCTTTTTATTACTTTGAACTAATTTTGGCTTTAATTGTCCTCAGATCATAGCAGACATAGACAATGATGGTATCTCTGAGATGGTTGTTGCTGTTTCTTACTTCTTTGACCGCGAGTAAGTTTATATCTACAAGCAAATAGTGTCACTAATTTTGTCGTCTATTATAGTTGATTTAAGTGATATGTTAATCAGAAAATATATTATTCATAGCACAAATTCTATGGTATTAGATTAGTGACTGCAGGTTTCAGGTCAATTACAGTTGCTCCTCTTTCAGAAGCTGTTGCAACTTAAAAAAATAAAATTATGCTCTGATGTGTGATATGAAGTGTGCTGTGGCTTCATGTTGATATCTAGAAAGTTAGAAGAAACTCTGCCTGCTTTTGCTACATTTGTTATGTTTATAATGAATTGCGACCAGCAAAATTGAGAGTGTAGATATTTCAACTGATAAATTTAAGTTTGGCAGGTATTATGACAATCCAGAGCATTTAAAGGAACTTGGTGGTATTGATATTGGGAAGTATGTTGCTGGTGGTATTGTTGTTTTCAACCTCAACACGAAGCAAGTTAAATGGTCTGTGCAACTGGATCAGAGTACTGATACTGGAAATTTCCGTGCCTATATATACTCATCTCCCACAGTTGTTGATTTGGATGGTGATGGGAATTTGGACATTTTAGTTGGCACTTCTTTTGGCCTGTTTTATGCCTTGGACCACAAGGGTGAGCTTCTCCTTTTATAACTTGATCAACTTGAATTCCATAGAGTTTATCAATGCATTTAAAAAATGTGCTATGTGAAAGAAAAATTTGGAGTCTTCTCTCAATTTCTTTTTGGACTAAATGCTGCTTACTGATTCAGGCAAAGTTAGAGAGAAGTTCCCTCTTGAAATGGCTGAAATTCAAGGAGCAGTAGTTGCAGGTGATATTAATGATGATGGGAAAATTGAACTAGTGACTGCTGATGCCCATGGAAATGTTGCAGCTTGGACGTCACAAGGAAAAGAGATTTGGGAAGCACATGTCAAGAGCCTTGTTCCACAGGTAATCTCAATATCTCGACCCCTAAATATGGTTGTATTTGGGCTTCATGTGTCCATGCTATGAGCAATTACTTGTTTTCTCTAGGGCCCCACCATTGGAGATGTGGATGGGGATGGCCACACTGACATTGTTGTGCCAACTCTGTCTGGAAACATATACGTTCTTAGTGGAAAGGATGGATCGATTGTACGACCGTATCCTTATAGAACACATGGCAGAGTGATGAATCAAGTCCTTCTAGTTGATTTGAAAAAACGTGGGGAGAAGCAAAAGGGACTCACAATTGTTACTACATCATTTGATGGGTATCTGTACCTCATAGATGGACCTACTTCCTGTGCTGATGTTGTGGATATCGGCGAAACTGCGTAAGATAATTTGAAATCCTTTTTAATTTGGTCATATTATTTTGAACTACTGTAATTTCTCTGTTCACCCAACGAAGTAGTCTTGCTCTATTGCAGGTATAGCATGGTATTGGCTGATAATGTAGATGGTGGGGATGATCTTGATCTTGTAGTTTCCACCATGAATGGAAATGTCTTTTGTTTCTCAACTCCTTCTCCTCATCATCCTCTCAAGGTAGGTTTAGCTTAACAAATTCCCCCTGTTTATTGCATGTTGGTTACAATACAATTGTACACAACTGATATTTTTCAGTGAAAACAACTAATACTAACTAACTAATATCTCTTAGCTAACCAACTAATACCTTTTCAAAATACGCATGAGCTACACGGTATGCCCGGTGTATACAAGGTTTGTCTATATTGTTTGTTATTTCTTACAATATTCGTATCCAGGCTTGGAGGTCTTCAAATCAAGGGAGAAATAATGCTGCACACCGTCATAATCGCCAGGGAATTTACGTTACTCCATCATCACGTGCTTTCAGAGATGAAGAGGGGAAGAACTTTTGGGTTGAAGTGGAGATTGTGGATGGTTATAGGTTTCCATCTGGCTCCCAGGCACCTTATAATGTCACGGTATGTAACCAGAGCCTGCTATTCAATGTTCCATATTATTATTTATTAACTATTTTGTAATCTGCTAGAGCCTTTCTTCTTTATAACAATAGGTGAGTTTGTTGGTTCCCGGCAATTACCAAGGAGAGAGAACTATTAAGCAAAACATAATCTTTAATAATTCTGGGAAACAACGGATTAAACTTCCAACAGTAGGAGTAAGAACATCTGGAACGGTAGTGGTGGAGATGGTTGACAAGAATGGACTCTATTTTTCAGACGATTTTTCACTTACCTTCCATATGTACTACTACAAACTGCTAAAATGGATTATTGTGCTTCCGATGCTGGGAATGTTTGGTATTCTCTTGATCTTTCGTCCACAAGAAGGAATGCCTCTGCCTTCATTTTCAAGGAACACGGACTTGTGATTGATGAGTGAATCTTTGTCACACATAATCGGGATCAATTAGAATGAATTCTAAGTGGTTTTGCAGGATTTTGTTTGATGGGAGAGGATCTACTAGAGATATTTTGTGGTGGTTTTTAAGATGGAGCTTAAATTATCCTGATTTTGTTGCAAAGCCTGGGATTGGAGTACAATATAGAAGATAATGTTGACACTCTTATACTTGTTCTCTTCTTTTGTATGTCTAGATTAGGGCATTTTAACTCCATTCTCAGGAATTATACAGAAATTCTGGTGTATTTTAGCACGAAATTTTATTACAGTATTCTGGGTTCTCTCTCTCTCTCTACCAGGTCCATATGGTATGTCAAAAGAAAGCATTTTGAAACTATTTATTTTATTCAAAATATAAAATTTCTCATTACGCCTGTGAATTTCGAAGTGATAATAAAGCAAAAAAGTCTTATGCTTTTTGAACTAAATTTCAAACTTGAGCACTGCTAGAATGAATGTTGGATCCAAATTCCAATTTTTCTTTGGAGTAAAATGATAAATCCATTACGAACCAGAATCTTTGGATTTTTCAAATGCATCACAAAAATCAGCAAAATTATGCATGAATCAGGATTGCATTGCTGCAGTTGTAACCAAATTCTAATACAACCCCAAAATATTTAACAAGTTGAACCAAAGCACACCAATATCCCAACTTCTTCAAATATTATTCACCAAGAAGATCAAGCAAAACATAGAGTTCCACACCACAAAACACAATAATGGAAACACATTGGAAATCCAAATATCACGGGATCTTACAACAATGTCTTGAGAATTAAAAGAACATTCGAAATTCTGTCATTAATATGCTTGCAACACAGGCCTTTTACCAAGCCTCTTGATCTCTTTATCCAGTTGACCAGTGAGCATCAGTCCAAACATTTTGTAATCACATAAGAAGGACCAAATTGGGTGCCCAAAAGTTGCAGGAACATTCCCTTCAACAAAGAAATGGCTATACCAAGCCATACCATACCCAATTATAGGCACAAAAATCAAGAACCACCAATTGAATATCATTGCATATACCAAACACAATAAGCTACTAAGTGTCCCTGCAAAATGCCATCTTCTTGTACCTGCTTTCGAGTGCTGGCTCATGTAAAACGGCCAGAATTCTTCCATGCTCCTGAAATTCATGTCTCTCGAGCAAACTTGAAGTGACCCCAGATCGAATTTATGATAAAGTTTGAATCTTGATGGAAAATCAGAGCAAGCCCAGATCAGAAAACCTCGATTCTTGACTTTTGAGAACTCTAATTTTTGGGAAAACCCAAAATTGTTTCGGGGTTTATCGTTCCTTTTTCAGGTGTTTGGGAGAAAACACAGATCAATAAATTCGAAATTCTTCAAGAAAAATAAAAACTGACAGTGAGAATTTTGATAATTTGATCAAGGGAAAGTGGAGGAAGGTAATAAGTTTAGTGAAGGATAATGAATGAGAAAGATGGATGGATTGCTGCTATCTGAATCTTCAATTATCTGTAAATGAAGAGAGGAAGAGGGTTTAATTTGATAAGAAGAGCTTGCTGAGAATCAATCATTGACCCCTCATCCACTTTTCTTGTTTTCAGTCACAAAATCTCCGCTTTGTTTGTCACTTTCTCCTACCCATTTTTTGGCCTTCAGTCAATGATCATTCCGGTGGACGCACCTTGTATTTTTTTTTTTAAATTTCCATCTTCATAACACCTTTACACTTATTTTAAAAAAAAAAATTATGTGTGTAAAAATAAATAAAAAATATTTGAAAAGGGGTAAAATCTACTCCTTCAATCTTGAAATTTTCTCCCTTTCTAAAATTGGCATGCAGTTTGATAAAAAATACTAGTATTATATTAAAATAATAGATAAATGAAGAAAAAGCCAAATGGCAATTTTATAGTATTAACTAGAGTTCATGTTTAATTCGAGTTTATCAATTATCAGTGTTATGTGTATTCACTATAACTATTATGCATATACACTATTACTGTGAAAAAATTAAGTACATTTTCATAATAGTGATAGTATATATGAATAATAGTAATACGAGTTCATGTGAACTCGAGTTCACAAGAGACTTACTCTTTTCAAATAAGAAAGAGCATAAATTTCGTGGATAAACAAAATAGGAACATGGGAGAAAATTTTGTGGACGGATGGAGTATAATTAATTGGCAACAGTATTGAGTAATCTTTGATGATTCAGATTGGGGTTAGTATCAGAGTCTAGCATGCTTAACACAATAATACTAATATGAAAATTAGTATTATATTAAAATAATAGATAGATAAAAGAAAAGTGGGGGTATTGAGGGGACCAAACTTTTATTTATGAGTGTGGTTTGTTTTCAAATAAGAAGGGATTTTTTTTTTTTGTGAATAAATAAAAAAAGAAAAGTGAGAGAAAACTTTATGAACATATGGAGTATAATTAATTGGCACAGTATTGAGTAATCTTTAAATGATTCCAATTGGGATTAGTATCATAGTCTAGTGTGCTTAACACAATAATACTTAATTAATATGAAAATTAATATTATAATTTTATTAACATATGGAGTATAATTAATTGGCACAGTGTTGAGTAATCTTTAAATGATTCCGATTGGTATTAGTATCATAGTCGGGTGTGCTTAACACAATAATACTTAATATGAAAATTAATATGAAAAGCGAGAGAAAATTTTATGAACATATGGAGTATAATTAATTAGCACAGTATTGAGTAATCTTTAAATGATTCCGATTGGGATTAGTGTCATAGTCTGGTGTGCTGAACACAATAATCTTAATATGAAAATTAATATTACATTGAAAATAGATAGGTAAAAGAAAAAGTGGAAGGTATTGTGAGATTCAAAATTTATTTGTGAGTAGATTATTTCCAAATAAGAAATGAGCAAAAATTCTGTAAATAAACAAAAAAGGAAAGTGGGAGAAAATTTTATGGACGAATGAAGTATAATTAATGGCTGAGTAACCTTTAGATGATTCGAATTGGGATTAGTATCAGAGTCTGACTTGCTTGACACAATAATATTAATATAAAAATTAGTATTATATTAAAATAATAAAGTAAAAAAAAGTATGTGGGATTAAATTTTTATTTGTGAGTGTAAATTGTTTTAAAAAATAATAATTTTTTTTATAGATAAATAAAAAAGGAAAATGGGAGAAAATTTTGTGAAGTATAATTAATTGGCACAGTATTAAGTAATCTTTAGATGATTAGGATTAGTATTAAAGTTTGGCGTGCTTAACACAATAAATACGTGTGATCGATGACAATTTATATTAACAATTCAGATTGTCTGTCGTGGCTTGTTATACTAATCACACTGGGCGATATTTATAATAAACCAACGTTATAGTGAAATTTATTTTATTTTGTGTTTATTTTTTAACAACATTAATTATTTTACAAAAAAATTAATTTAATAGTAATATTGTGTAGTGCTCCCACTATCCTAATTTTATTTTCATATTTTTATTATTCACTCATCACAAATAAGATTGTATTTATACATATTGTTATTGATGGTCTCGAAATAATAAGAATATATTTATGCGGCCTAATCTAAATAAATCATCACAAAGTGTAAATTATTATTAATTTGTCATGGATATATCCTTGAAGAAGAAACATAATAACCGAAAGCAAATGATGTTTATATTTCTGGGAATAGAAATTGTATAGCGTGAGATAATAAAGATTAACTGAATAATATTGTAAGAATTGGGAATTACTTTTCAGTAATAATTAAAGAGTATATATATATATAGAGAGAGAGAGAGAAAGAGATAGAGAGAGAGAGAGAGAGAGAGAGAGAGAGAGAGAGGAGGAGGTGTCACTAACTAATTAACCTTACTTTGGGATTTTGTTAGCGTTAAGATATTTATCAAACTCATGTAATTTTTTATTTTTTTTTATTGGTAAATGTTAGTTGTTAGGTTAGTACACCAAGTCTCCAAACACTCCAAGAATATCTCCAAGTCAATCTTATATCTCCCTCCTAATTCGTTCCCAAAGGGAATCGAATCCGGATCACTCATTCAATTGAGGAGCCCGATGACCAGGTAAGTTAACACACCTCACTATATAATTACTTCTAATTATATGACAAAATCCAAATTGATTATAAAAGTGTTCACCTAGAGCTAATACTACAAGATGCTCTTGTTTGTCTCTGCATTCTGCATGGCTTTATCCATCAGGTCTTTGGCCAATGAGCTTCTAACCCTTGAGTTTATTGCTAATAATCATATTTAGCCGACTCTTTAATATTTCTATTCTTTTCTTAGTAAAAATCAAGATTTGATCGGCTATCAATAATTATATTTATTATTATTTTTTTTGATCGGACAATGTTAATTGTTAGTAGTTAGAAGTTAGATCATCAAGTCTCCTTACATCCAAGGAATATCTCCAAATCCACCCTTATATCTCCCTCCTAATTCGTTCCCAAAGGGAATCGAACCCAGGTCACTCACTTAAGTGAGGAGCCAAGTGGCAAGGTGAGCTAGCTCCCCTAGTTAATTATATTTATTATTTTTAATAATATATAACGGTATATATTTATACAAAAAAAAAAAAAAAAAAAAAAAACACCCAAATTGGGCCGGAAAATAATTAAGTATTGAAAATAAAATATAACAAAAAAATTAGAAACTAATTTATATTATTTTGAGATATATAATAGAATTGATTTATAAAAGAATAAGAATTCTATTCATTAAAGAAAACATATATATTTAGATCTATTGATTCAAGAAAACATATTTAGAACAATTATACTAATGGATCTTGTTGACAGTGATCCCAAAATTTATGGTGGAAATATAGTTTTGAATGACGTCCTAATGCTTGAGGAATATAAGAAAGTATAATAAATAACATAAAGAATTGACGAGTAATATTAGTGTTAGACTTGAATTTGAAGGTTTGTGATATTTTATTGTGAACTTTTAAAGACCTATCCACTAATTGCAAGGATTTGAGTCATGTTAAAGGTGCAAAGATCTGTTTTGGACATTTGTTGAACTAATGAGTAGGTGCCGCCTAAGCACTGAGATAATAATTCTCTTAGGTAGTATTTGTTTACGCCTTGAGGTAGATGGAGCACATCTGGATGGAGAAAAAAAATGGATGGAGCAAATCCTGTGAATAGTAAATTTGTGTTTGGTTTGAATTGAATTTGGTAGGGATGGATGGAACTTTATGTCAAATTAATACTTTTTGGAGATAATGATGTATTATTTTATTATTGTTAGTTAGTGGAGTAATGATTGAATGATTGTATATTAATTATATTTTGTTGTAATACATAAATAATTTTTTTTAAAATAACCTTGATAATTAATATTTTTTTAGATAAATTAAATTAATAATAAATAATATAAAAACAATGTATATATAATAAATAAATAATTTGATAATAAATTATGTATATATAATAAAAAATATTTTCAATTCTAAATCACAAATAATTACTAATAGTAGAGGTCTTGTTATACTCCAAGATAATAATCTTAAATGAAATTTAAATATATTTATAATAATAATTAATTACATATATATAGTTTATATATATTAATAATTAATATATATATATATATAATAGGATATTATAATATGTAAAAAAAATATAATTAAAATTAATTCTTATTGTATATTAACTGATATAAATTAAATATAAATATATATGATATATGTGAAAAAGAGATAAATAAAATGTATTTGATATGTAAGATAAAATTGATGTGATTGGTATTGAATTATGTGAAATAGGTTTGTAGATGTATAATAGGGAGTGGATGTGTATTTTGGATGGGATGTGCAAGTCCGAAAAATTGGTGGGATGGGGGAAAATCCATCTCCCATCCGGATGGGGCCATCCGTAAACAAACACACCCTTAGGGCCCGTTTGGTAAGGGTTATAAGCCCAGAAAAGGAATCATTTCAGATCTTTTATGATGTTTGGTAGCATTGAAATAATTTCAAACCTGCCCAACTCTTATCTGGATTGACCGCAACTTCACATGCAGTTCCTACAATTTCACTTAAAATGTACAATAACCTCCCGATAACAAATCGCACCCTCCCCCCTCAGATACGTTATCTCATCTTTCTTTCACTTCCTTCTTCGTTTTAAGCCTTGACGACATACCTGCTTCTACCCGCGACACCACCGGCGTCTTCAACCCGTAGACTTTTAACCGAGAAAGATGACTGGCTCATCACTGTCTTCGTCGTGTAATTTTCCCAAATTTCACCAATATTAGGATAGATTTCTTCTTCCCTAATATCCGAACAGATTTCCCCCAAAATTTCCCAATATTATAACAGATTTTTTCTTCTCCAATATTCGAACATATTTCCCCCAAATTTGTGGACGGGTTGAGAAGTGTGGAGGCATCGGTCTTCGTTGCTGAAGGTGGACGGGTTGTTAATGGCTTCGACAACTCTTCTTCAAGAACTCCGGTGAAATCTTCTTCAAGAACTCCGGTGAAAGCTTTTTTAAACAGTGAGTGTGGTGATTATGGGTTCAAATGTGATTTCAGTAGTAATTTATTAATTAGGTCTTGATTTGAAATTTCAGTAACAATTTTTTATTTGGGTTGGTCTGATTCTATTGGGAATTTCAGTAACAATTTTTTATTTGGAATTTCAGTAGCAATTTTCGATTGAGTTACTCTGTTGTGATTTTGATTTGAATTTTTATTCTTTAGAAAACTGAAGCCTGCAATTCTTGTTTCATCTTTTGTTTTTCAATTCTTGTGTTTTTCATGACATCTATCAAACATTCAATTTGTTATCCTTTTACCGTGTCTACCAAACACCAACAAATATATTCATCCTTAAAACATTTCACGGTCTCTATCTTGGTTCCTTATCCTATGAGATCTACCAAACGAGCCCTTACATGAGTATGATTCTATATCTAATTTAATAGAATATTACTTTATCTCTAATCGAGGTAACTGATTCTTACTTTAACGCTAAAAAATCATATATCTTGTGTACTTACTCATTTTTGTCGTCGTTGATCTAATGTCATCCTTGCACAATCTTTACTTGGTCGTTGAAATAATCCAAATCGACTTATGGTTATCCATTGGTTGCCTATTGGCCACCATTGCTAGTTGTCCGAACTCGCTTGAACGACCTCGTCTCATTATCTCCGGGCGTATTGACTTTGGGCCCATTCGTAGCTTGTATTGGAGCTGACAACTATTAGATCAAGGCTAAGGTTATTTGCACTAGCTTTTTTGGGAAATACACTACTCGAATGAATATACTATCTTTTTAGAAAATACACAACCCTTTGTTCGGCAGTTTTTTTCAAATTTTTTTCATATTTTCAAAAAAAAAAATCGAATACAGTACAAAAATGAAAAAAATTCGAAAATTTTTGCCGAAAATTTATAAAAATTTCGAAAAAAAATGCCAAATATTTCTAAGGATAGTGTATTTTCCAAAATGACTTAGTGTTAATAACCTGGAACTTAGATCAACCTTACTTTATTTGGCCTATAATATATCTTCCATTGGATCTGAGTCAAATTGCATTTTATGTAGTTTGTTGCAATTTTCACTATCTTTTTATTTAAAAATTTTCGTTAGATTCAGATTTATTATTTTTCTTTGCTTGCTTTTAATAAAAAGTATATATTTATGTACTTATTACATTTTACTTTTAAAAAATATTCTCATTTAAATTTTAAGTCATTCAAAACTTATATCACATTTAATCCATATGCTTAATTACATTGTGCAAATACTACATAAAAATGATTCTCAAAATAAATACTTTCTCCTATTTTCTCTCTTCTTACCTACGTATAAACATGCATGTTGCATGCACAAATTTCAAATTCATAATATAATAAATTGAACCAAATTAACTTTCAAAAAGTTAAATATCAAATCCAACGAATTAAAACAAAGAGTGTTCAGCTAATTTGCCACGTTAATTATCCCGTCCTCCAAATTCTTTTTAATTCTACAACAAATAGTTCGAGATTCCATTACATGAGATATAAATGGAATTAAATTAGATCATACTCTGTGAATCTGGTTAAACTTATTTAAAATATTTATATAAATTATTTCAAAAACTTATAAGATGTTAAAAGTAATTTATAAATTGCTAAATGTTCAATTAATTAAACTTATAAATTCTTATGCTATCTTATAAACTTTGAAAAAAATAAATTGGAATTGTCCTACTTTTTTTTTTCCAGTTTATAAACTCCAATTAGTTTATTTTAACATCTTATAAAATGTAAATTAATTTTTTTACCAAATAAATTATAACAACTTATAAACTCCTAAACTATTTTAAAATATTCTAAAAAACTTATAAACTCCCAAACAAAAATTGAGATCAGCTACCATCACGCTGATTAGGCTTCATATGTTAAAAATCAATATCCAATCGAAACCAAAATTTTGATTTGATCTTTAGTTTAAATATGCTTTTCCAATAATTTATTAAAAAATAAATATACAGTACATGGCCGTAAGGATTTTATTTTATTTTATTTTTTAAAAGAAAGAATGATATCAACACATTGCTTGATATTTGAAAAAAAAAATATAAATGCTTTCCTTACTATCTAAATCACTCTTTCTCCAGTAGCGTAGAGATTCCAGAAGATGGTTGTAGCAAAATAAAGGCATGCTGTAACAGTTAAGAATGCTTGGAAAGAACCTAACCACTGCACAAAGTATCCTGTCCCGATTGTACTGATTATCGCCGCAAGCGTTCCCGCAGAATTCGAAATCCCTGAAACATAAATACGTCGTTTTGATAAAAAATTGTATACATCAAATGCACTGTGCACCTCAAGTGCATTTTTAAATAGTATTAGTTGTTAAACTAAAATGTAGTAGTTTGTTAATATTAGTTACTTTTACTGGAAAGTTTAAGTTGTGTGCAGTTGCACAGCGTACAACTGGTGCACGAGAATGGATGTGAAAAGTCGAGAAGATAGATTCAAATGCTTACCGTGAACAAATCCTGCACATTGGGGTGCAATGTCCTGATGAAAAGATGGCGAAACATAAGTTTTCTTTCGACTTAGCAAAGCGCAAGGAAATGAAGTGAAAACTTACTTGCATGTTGAGTAGAAAACCGGCTTGACTGAAAGAGCTGAGACTGAGGGCCATTGTTAAGAACACGGATGCAATTATCGGCGTTCTGACATAGTTCAAGCAGAGCAGTGCGACTCCAGGGCCGATGAATCCAATTGACTGTCATCATAAATATTTGTATTTAGCCAAAAGGTCAAGTGGGAGCCTAGATGTTCAAGTTCTTTTGTCTTTTACCTTAATGAGTTAGTCTTGTGTATAATAGTTTATTGTACAACTATATAACAACTTATACTTCTAAATTAAAAGGCTAATATTGTCAAACTGATACGTTTTAATGAAACAACTAATATTGTTTTAAAATGTAAATCAATTGCACGGTGAAACTGAATTATATTAGATTGTCTTTCTTAATGGTAGTGTCAGGGTGAAAGCCACTTCACTATACAATGAACTAAACCTGAAGTTGATGCTGACCAAATAAAGGCATGTTTGGGGAGACGCAATGGTGATTTGTCGAAATTAACATAAGCTCGGAGATTTCCATTGGAGTGAGGAATATTACCTGCATGATCTTTCTTGCTGATGTTGTAGAATAACCTGATTTGATTAAGTAGTCAGATATTGACCCAGCAATGTAGCCTGAGACGGCCATAGTTCCCCAAGGAACGGCACTAAACCAAGCTGCTTGCTGTAAGTTCACGTCGAACACCTAACAATTTAGCATAGATTCTTTTAGCAATAATACGACCAGGAATCAATTGGATTCGCATTGTACAAAATTTATGAATGCAGCGAAGAAATAGTGATATAGCCTCCAATGTGAAATCATATCACATCTAACACATGCAATGTTGAAGCTGCAACAAAAATGAAGGGTGATGTTTATACTCACTGTTTTGAAATAAACAGGCATCCATGACAGAAGAACAAAGTACCCCTGCATTTATTATCACAACCATGAGAAATTCAATCCAAATGTAAGGGAAGAAAATAAGTTTTTCTATAAATATATAAAGATAGGGAAAAAAGAAAAGAAAACAGACCCAGTTATTAGTGAAATTAGCAAAGATAATTGCCCAGGTTGGCAATTTCGAAAAGAGGACTCCAAGTGGCGGAAGCTTGCTCTTGTTCGCATGAGAATCGGCTTTCCCAGCTTGAATTAATCGCAGTTCATGTTTACTGATAGAACTGCATTCTTGGGGATCATTAGTGACCCAATTAGCCCAGGTCACCAGCCAAAGAAATCCAAGAGAAGTAAAGAGAATAAAAGGGCCGGAAACTCCGATAGATGTCATAAAAAGTGGAGTTAAGACCAATCCCACCACATTTCCCAGCTGGAAGCCTCCCATAGATAATCCAACTGCAGTGGCTCGTTCATGATTTGGAAACCATCTACACAAGAGAAAGAGACAAACATGGCAGCACTACCCGTATTAAAAATACAATATGTATCTTGAATATATTTCTGCTCTAGCACTTTAGTTTTTAAGTTTTACGCCCTCGTACAGAAAATAGAAAGTACAGAAGGAAAATATGTGTTAATCTCACGTTGTTTCTACTCTTTATTAGTGAGGGGCAAAAACTAAGAAAGAAGTATAAGAGAGAAAACTTTAAAACCTATAGTGCAAGGGAAAAGGCACAAAACAAAATGTTGAAAGTATAGGGAGCAAATAATGTATTATTCCTATATTTATCGACCAATTTCATATCCTTGTCAATAGTTGAGTACAAGAAAGTACAAATTGAAGGACTTGACTTACCTTGATAAAAGGTGATTCATTGAAGGTAGGGCTACACCTTCGGCCAGTCCAAAGAAAGCCCGAACAGCTAAGAGGCTGGCTGTGGAGTGATTTGCAGCCCATGGAGTGAGGAGAGTTGCTAGAGACCACAATGCTGCACCCCATGCAATTACTCTCTTTCCTCCATATTTATCCACTAAGGCTCCTCCAATAACTGAGGAACACATATATCCCCATAGAAAGGATGACTATGCATAAAACAAAAATCATCGTTCAATTAGCACATTACTGGTTTTAAGTCGAGGAAAAGAAGTTAGCTAATGTCCTTCTAAATTTGTAAACTTAGTTCAAATGTGAAAGGCAATGCTATACAGCTGCTGGTTGAGGATTTTCTTATATTGTCGGTGTATCATTGTTTTTCATTGTTGAGTAGTTTCAGAATCGGAGCTGCATCCTTAAAAATTAAAATAAATATATATCCATCAAATAGGCTAGCAGTAGCACCGTTTAACGCATAACAATCGGATAAATCTGTTCTTCTCAACTTCAGAGAGAAGTTTAAGCCTGATGTCCGAACTAATATGCAAATAATTTTGTTCTAGGTCCCTAAATCCACTTGTTTATCAATCTTTAAGTTTATAAACAGAGAAAAGCAGAAAATATACATAAACAAGTTCCCTACCAAGTCATGAGCAAACAAAATAGTTGGAGCTAAGATCCTAATGAGTGCTAAGATTTTCATTTTAGTCATTGATTATGACATGTTTACATATTATGATTTTCAATTTTACTCAAGTTTTGATAGGACTTCTAAACAGATATCAACTTGCGTTCCCAAAATCCAACTCGACTATGGATATTCGAGCCAATTGTGACTGTCCTCCTTGCTGCACAATTGAGCAATGTAGAAGGGCTTAAACTTGATTGTATAAAAACAGATGTACATTATTCTGTGCTTAGTCAGTATACTTCTTCCAAAATTATTCATCAATGGTCCCATCATAAAAGTTGCAAAATTTTCAAACAATAAAACAACAATCTACATCATAACCTACTTCTGGTACCCACAAATCTAATGGTCCATTCATATTTTTTTTTCCACACAAAACCTATGACAACCACCTTTAAAAGCTGATGTCCCATAAGTCCAGCTAACTTTTATTGTTTATATGAATATCAATTTGCAATATTAATCATTTATTGACATAATACTTCATCACCACACCAAAAAATAAAATAAAATAAAATAAAATTGAGGTGATGAATCAGAATCCATGCTTTCACACATCCTTAGACTTGGTCATTGGACTTGGTAGATCCTATGTCATACACACGTGGTGATGTATACATCAAACAACCACCATCACGTTTCTCAACAACCACCAAAATACATTCTAATCAGAACCGCAACAACTCACCAACAACACAGAAATCTGACTTCACAAGTCATATTTCAGGGTTTTCTTTCTTCCCTTTTTCTTAATTGTGCAAATTCAAGAAAATACAAAATTATTCATATGGTCACATATCGACCATAGCATCTTCAAATCTTGAAAAACTTTTACTAATCCCAGAAGAAAATCAAAATCAAAGGGAGATTGATCCAATTAACTTAAGAAAACAGAGAAAAGAGGTACCTGAACAATGCCCAAGAAAGAAGTAGTCCATCCAAACTTGGCAGCAAGAGGAACGATGGCGACAGACATAACGACTCTATCAGCATTACACAAACACATGACCGCCGCCACCAGCGCCACCACCTTAAACCTCTCCGCCGCCATGAAACCGCCTTCTTTCTGCCCCACAAACAGCCCCCTCTCTATCCCCTCAGCGGTGCACCTCACCGGAATAAAACCCCTCCTCTGTTTTCCCCCATTCCCCTCAAAAACATTCTCTCTAATTCCTGCATGAAGATTGACCCGGATTCTTTTATTGACGCGTGATTTGGAAATTAAATCGGATTGTCCGAAAGAAACAGAGCCCAGATGAGAAATGGGCCGGGTTGAAAGCTTTGTAATAGAGGGGTATGCCTTGGCATTAATAGGCGTAACGCATGTCATTGCACAAAGAGAATAGATTCCTAGTCTATTGTCCTACTTTCTTTATAATGCCCAAAAAAGGTCGTATTTTTGGCAGCTGTTTTCTAATTAATGAGACATTAGGAGGAGTTGCCTAATTCATGAGAAAAAATGGAAGTCTTTGAAGGAAAAATGGAAGTCTTTGATATATATATATATATATATATATAGAGAGAGAGAGAGAGAGAGAGAGAGAGAGAGAGAGAGAGAGAGGGTTTTCCGCAAAAGAGGGTGAGAGTTGAAACTTGAAAGCAGTGAAGAACTGGGTGGCGGAGTTGGTGAGCTTCAAATGTTTGACGATAAACTACGTTTGATCCCGCACGTGTATTATGGAGGCCGTGCCGTTGTACATTTGTAATCCATTTGTCAACCCTTCCGGATTTCTTATTCTATTTTTTAAAATCAAAATTCTACATTAATCTTTGAATAAAAGTGGTCAACTAAATTTATTTTAAATATGTTATTGTTATAATATTAAAAAATTATATTAAAATTCGCAAAAACTTGTGTGCATGCAAGTGCATACTATGCACTTGGATTTTTACTTCAATTTTAATTGTAATTTGCTATTTCCAGAAACAAACACTACACCTCGCACTATGTATTTTTTTTATAATTTGGGTATTAATGATTTTGTCTTTGGGTATTATTATTTGTTCTTGAGGTATTATTAGTTGTCTTGGGGTATCCACTTCCATTATTAGCTCACAAAATATTATTTCCAGGGACTATTATATTTTAAGGATCACACCAATTATCGTGATAACAGCTGGCTTCCTAGTTAAAAGAATACATTAGCAACTACACATGACATTCACTATAGGCATATACATCAAGGTTATTTGAACTAATTTCAGACCTGAAGCCCAACTTTAACTCAGTTTTAAGTCCCTTTGCTGTTAACAAGTTCAATATCGTCCACTTTAGAGCATCCTATAAACGAGCAAGAGGCAGATGTCACTTCATTTGCATGTTAAATTACTTGAAAATTATTGACATAAGAAGCTTTCAAAGATGAGAAAATTACAAGGATGATATTTAACACAATGCACAGTATAAATTGTCAGATTTATTATGGGGTATTATATTTTATTCTTGGGGTATTATATTTTACTCATAGGGTAAGAAAAAAATTTGTTGTGGGGGTATTTATTAGTTGTTATTGGGGTATTATATTTTATTCTTGAGGTTTACTCTTGGGGTATTATATTTTACTCATAGGGTAAGAAAGATTGTTGTGGGATATTTATTAGTTGTTATTGGGGTATTATATTTTATTCTTGGGGTATTATATTTTACTCTTGGGGTATTATAATTTTACTCATATGGTAAGAAATAAATTTGTTGTTGGGGTATTTATTAGTTGTTATTGGGATATTATATTTTATTTTTGGGGTATTATATTTTACTCTTGGGGTATTATATTTTACTAATAGGGTAAGAAAGAAATTTGTTGTGGGGGTATTTATTAGTTGTTATTGGGGTATTATATTTTACTCTTGTGGTATTATATTTTATTCTTGGGGTATTATATTTTATTTTTGGTAACATTAGTTTTTATTGGGGTAAACATTTATTATATTGGGGTAAAAAAAAAATTTGTTATTGGGGTATTTATTAGTTGTTCTTGGGGTATTATATTTTACTCTTGGGGTATTATAATTTATTATTGAGGTATTATATTTTTCTTTTGGATTTTTATATATATTTAAAACTCTGAAACTTATCTTGGATATTCATTGTCCATTCAAATTGGAGCAGATTTGTTGCGATTTCAGGGTAGTTGGGATCTGCGTGGTCAAATTCATATGTTGATTCCCCAGAATTGTGATAAACGGAGCTCGATGCCTATGCCACCGTGAAATGGCTGAGGGATGAAAACGGATTCTGCCCCTAGGACACTTACTTCAACAAATTACACCGCTGATAAGGAACACCACAAAATCAAAACAGAGCCCAGATCATCGTAAGCCGGAATCAATTAACTCCTGAATCAACGGTGGCTGGGATAGCAGAAGTTGATACCGGAGGCACGATTAACAGGTGAATATATGTGAGGCTTGATGGCGCGATGGGCGACGATTGAGATCGATTTACGTGCAAGGCGGTTGGTGCGGAAGCAGTGATTGAGCGATGAGAGATGGTTTCCGATTATTGCTGTGGTTTGTGGTAAATGGTGTGACAATAGTGAAACACCCGGGTGCACATATCGTTCTCATTAAAATTTTATAAGAAGCTAGTTTTAGTTATTTATAAATTACTAAAATATTTGACTAATATAATTAAAAAATTATTTGATATTTTTTCATACTTTTTAAGAAACTAAATTTTAATATTTTTTTATGCTGAATTATAACTTAGAAGTGGGGAAGGGTTTTGGTAGGGATAACAATGAGGTAGGGCAATACGAGTATATAAAAAATCATGTCTGTCCCACCCTGTCCTATGTTTCACTGCCGGGCAGAACATTGAGCTCATTGTCTACCTCACCCTACCCCATTCTGCCACATGTTATATATAGTTATATACTAAAAATAATATAATATATATATTAGACAAATAAAAAATTATTTTAAAATAAAAATAATGCAACAAATTTATCAAAATATATTCAACAACTATAATTTTAAAATTATTTTAGATTAGAGTTACAGTAAATAAAAAATACAATTTTAAATTTATGTGATATATTATAAATGTAGGATATTAGATTTATTTTATATATTATAAAATATTATATATTTATTTAATATATACTAAGGGCAGGATGGGGCGGGACGGGGCAGAGCAAGACAATAAAAATACAAACAAATACATGTCCTGCCCCATGCACATGTCAGGACGGGGCAGTCATGGAGCGGATCATTTTATCATTCCTAGGTTATGGGATGATGCGGAAAATAAGTTAGAATCTTTCGATTTATTATTTTACTGTTTATAAATTGTAAGAAGTTTATTTTAAAATTTTATACTCCCTCCGTCCCAAAACTACTTTCACACTTTTCTTATTTGCACGTCTCAACTCTTCTTTCACACACCAAAAAATGAAACATTTCTCTCTCACAAAAGTCAACAAAATACACTTTTTCTTATTTTATTATTTAACTTTACACTCACATATTTACTTTTTCTTGGTTAGCGTGCCCGGAACTACTATGAAAGTAGTTCCGGGACGGAGGTAGTACAATATATAACATGGTTGATATGTAAGGGGTTAGAAGTAAAACCTTCTGACTTAATAATTATATTTGAACACATGATATGAGACATGGTTGATATATAAGGGGTTAGAAGTAAAAAATTGATGATAGAAATTTTCTGGCTGTTTGGTGCAGAGATCGTCTAAATTTTTTAAAAATATGGGTAAAAATTATAATTTACTTTTAAAAAAAATAGTCTAGGTCCAAAAATGTTCGGAAAAGGATTACCTAGCGTCTAGGCAGCCGACCAAACCAATTTAAGGGTTAGGACTGCCTCATATACAGGAGACTCCTGTTCAAATTTTGACCTTTTGATCATACACACTCAAACGGATGTGCGTGTGTGATCCAAGGGTCAGGATCCTACACTTGCACATAAGTCCCCGGTACAGGACAATGATCCTGATCCTAAATTTTGCATTAATAATGATATATATGTTTCACGGTTAATTTGCTATTATTATTATTACTGACTTTATTATTATTATTAGTATTATTATTATTAATACGGTAACCACTTTTTAGGTAAGCATTAATTAAATAAATTTATGTTGTTATTATAGAATCGTACTGACTAGTTTTTAGGTTTTGATTGACTAGAATCTAATATCATTGCACAATAATGTACTAACACAACACTCATAACAATTGATTAATTTTTGCTTAAAGATAATTTTTTGGTGAGATTATTTTAAAACAGTTAAAGTTTATAATATGATCTCATAGAATTAGCCACACACGCTTTAGTTAGGGTATTTCGTTTCTATGAAAGTTCTAATTTTAGATCAATCTTCAAATTTATAGATACGATTTTGTTGAGACATTTCTTTTGTTAATATATTTAATTGTGATCGGATCGAGGTTAATGCACTTTTGGTTCCATAGAACACGCACCCTATTCAAATTGGTCCCAAGCATTTCAGTTTTGGTCCTATTTATTCTTTTTTTTACAAAAATAGTCCCAAAATATTCGAATAATACGAAATTCATCCCATATTATCTAAAATCGTTTTAAAATTAAAGGAGAAGTCACGTTCTTTGCACGTGCTCTGCTATTAAGTAAAAATAACACAAAATCAACCCAGAAAATGCATATTTTGTGGAGATTACACCAAAAAAACCTACACAATCGCGAATCGTTGTCTTCTTCACCAGGGAAAGTGGGGGAAATTTACCCCAATAAGGTTGCGCGGAAAAGGAATACGAGAAACTTCAAAACCTGATTATGATTCGAAATGAGGTAAATTTCTTTTCTACATAGCATAATCAGGTTTTGAAGTTTCCCGTATTCCTTTTCTGCGCAGCATTATTGGGGTAAATTTTCCCAACGAAGAAGACGATGATTCATGATTGTGTATTTTGGGTGTAGTCTCCACAAAATATATGTCTTTTGTGTTATTTTCACTTAATTACGAAACACGTGCAAAGAACGTGACTTCTCCGTTAATAATAAAACGATGTTAGATGATATGGGATTAATTTCATATTATCCGAATCTTTTGGGACTATTTTTGTAAAGAAAAAAATATATGGGACCAAAATTAAAATGTTTATGACCATTTTGAATCGGGTGCGTGTCCTGCGGGACCAAAAGTGCAATTCCCTCTTATCTCTCTCTTTCTCTCTCTCATTTCTAAGACCCATAAATATAAATTGCCAACAAGTTGGTTGCTGTACTACATATGAGGGCTGACCTATAGGAGATGAATAATGCAAAAGGGAAATTATTTTTTTTATTAGCATTAATTACCATAATTAATGGCGTGCTTTGGACACTTTATTTTTTTTATACAACTGTATTTATAAATTAATCTTATGTACTACAGAGGAAAAGGGCGGTGACATGTGTTATAATATATGGAAATATATTATTATATTAATGGATATAATAT
>JAPKLY010000240.1:30858-72502 GCA_026898435.1 Prunella vulgaris | reverse complement strand
TCCGTGTCTTTACTTTTGCTTTACGCTTTCCTCTCAAGATTACAACAACATGCACCGCCAAATTGTCAATGAGAGGAAGGCTCTCTTTTTCTAACAATTTGCATAAAAAGGAACCTGACCTGACTTATAGCTTCTTTTTTCATATATAAATAAAAAATAAAATACATTATATGAAACATTTTCTCATCATATATTTCAATCTGTTTAGTAGGAAAAATAATTGTATTTTCAGTTAAAAGATATTATTTTTTTCGTAAAAACCATATTGTTTAGAAAATATCATATTTTACTTGCAATATAATTATAATTGATTTTGATTGGACTCGTCTATGGATATCTTTTATGATTTTTTTTTTCACAGAATCCTGGGTATGTTTGTTTTAGAGTTCGGTAAGCGAAAGATGATTCTAAAATTCTAGGATTTGGAAAATTTGATAAATAATATAAGCATGTGTATGTTTTGAGATTTGATAGGGTAAGATTTTACTTTATGTCAAATTAAAGTTTAATAAAAAATAATATTGTATTATTATATTGTACTCCCTCCGTCTCATAATTATTTTCACACTTTTCTTTTTCGTCTGTCCCACAATAGTTTTCACACCCTATATATAGAAACTATTACTTTAATTTTATCCTCACAATCCAACTAATCACATTATTTTAATAATATAACTTTACACAACGCTCACATATCTGGAACGGAGGGAGTATCAAATACGAGAAAAGTAGAAGAGAGAATATGTAAATAGTAAAAAAGTGATAATGTGATTTTATTGAATTTTGTGAAAGCAATTTTAGATCGTGATTTTAGTTCTCAAACTCACATGAACTCACATTCACACGCGCGCTATGGTTTCAATAAATATGGTGCTCAAGAAAAGATAAAAATAACATCTTCTCCTTTGTCATAGTGTCGCCGGCGCCACCTCTAAAACTGATGGAAGCCAATTTGATATCGCCGCACCACTATTGCCGAAAACCGATGGAAGCTTCGCTCCACCACGGCTACTACCCACTGCATCGAAGCCATCTGCACTACCCACTTCACACTACTGCCCATCGCTATTCACTTTATCGTCAAAAATAGCCACTTCACGACTGAAATTCGCTGCCGGAATCGAACCCCAAAGCCAGAGTCTCGCTGTCGAAGCTTGCCACCGTCGATTGGTTCAGGTTTTTAATTCGTTGATTTGGATTTTTTGTGGCTTTTAATAATTTTGATGGAATTCTGAATTCTGCTCTCTGAGAAAACCTTAATCTGCAGTTTTCAAATGTTGGTCATAATTTGATTCCTGGGCCACCCCTGGTTTCATTATCAAATGCTTTGAATCTTGTTGAATTTGATATAACTAAGAAAATTTCGATTGATTTTCGAAACTTGCTTAATCTTTGGCGGTTGATTCTTGCTAATAATTTTCTTGGTGATGATCTATTTTAAATTCATTGACAAACTGCAGGAATTTAAAGGTTCATGATTTGAGTAATTGCATGTTTGGAGGTACATTCACAACATTGCCTTATTCCTACCCTACGGGTTAGGAATATGTTTTAAAAGCGGAGATGGAAGTTGAATCGGACACCCTTAATATTTACGGTCGGATTGGATTTAACCGTTAGTAAAGCGATTGAGCTGGTATAACATCATAATTAAATTATATATATTTATATATAAAAATTAAAGATACCATAAATAGTTTTTCTCTAAAAAAAAAATTTATGTAAAAATTATTATAAAAATTAAATAAATATAAATTTAATATTGTTATTTAAATTTCAATTTTAATTATCTAAATTAAATGTCAATATTTTACTAAAATAAATCCACCATATATTGTAAAAATATCAAATGTAAAATTAAGTTCACCAAACATCTTAAAAATATCAAATATATAGAAAAATCATCAAATGTCTACGATTAACAACATAAAAATGTTTAATTTTAAAGAATATCCAAATTAACACCACTAAAGCTTAATATCATGATTTAAAATCTAAATTTCGTAGATAACTTAGTAGAAAGATTTGAAAATAATATATTAGAATTTGGGGAAAAATAAGGATAGAAAAACACGATTAAGATTATATAGAATAAAAAACCAACATTTTATAAATTGAGTTTTCAGTAAAAGTTATAAATTGTAAAAAAAAAAAAAAACTCATTTTTTTAAATAAAACAAAAAAGCCGAATTGACTGGTCCAACCAGTGACCGATCCGACCCGTTTTTGCCGCTTTTGACCGTTTTCAGGGCGCTTTAGGGAGAGAGCGGTCCAACGCTTTTGAACCGTTCGGCATGTTGACGATTAGCGGTCAAACCGGTCCGACCGACCGGTCCAACCCGCTTTTTAAAACATATTATGATTAAGACATGTGGCTATGGTTGTGGTTCAATTATATGTATTTTTTCTTCTACCAAATAAATTATTACAATTCATAGTATTTATAATACATCATATCAAACAATCAAATAAATACATTTTCTCGTCATCTTAAGGGTCTCACTATTTTTTTCATCCTCTTAAAATTTCAATTTTGGTCCTATAACTTACTTGATTGTCCAATTTTAATCCTATTTTTGCAGGAAAAAAAATGTCATTTTCGATCACACGTTGCTCATATGCTGGTAAAAAGTTTGAGCTTTCCATTCGGATTGCTTACGCAGACGCTGAATGTCTAATTAATTTTATTTTTTATTTAAAAATTTCTTGGACAAAAAATGGGACCGAAATACTTCGAGTGAAAATGTGACTAAAAATGAGGTCTTTTTAAAATTTTGACAAAAGTGAGAACGATATTAAATGAAAAGCAAGTTATGAAACAAAAATTAAAAAGTTAAATATTTTAAGTTTAAAATTAAACAATCAAATAAGTTATAGGACCAAAATTAAAAAATAATTTTTTTTAACACAAATATTAAATACAAAAAAATTATAGGACTAAAAAACTGTTTTTCTCCCATTTTTCACCTACAATATTAGTAGGCATTGCAAAAATTGAAATCCAGCCACAATAGAGTTCAAATTTAAAAGAGGTGTAATAACGTACAAATTCCCATTCTTTAATTCTGGCAGATTTCCCGCCCCCCTCTCTCCGCATATACATACAAAATGGTTTAAGCAATTACACTAGCTAGGGCTTTTGTTAAGAGCAGAGATTCAGTGCCGAATAACATGAAACGAAGCCGAAATCAGAGCAAATGCTGCAAAGCACATGCCCCTCACAATGTCCGTGCAAACGAACGGATTCCTCTCTGTTTTTTCTTTTTAAAAATTTTTTTTGGATGCGTTTGATTATTTTTAGAATGACTGTTTGTCTGATTTCATGTGTTTGCAGCTGATTTTGGAGGAAATAATCGGCCTGACTACGAAAGATGGGAATGGATTGGCCTCGAGCATTTCGAGTTCGAAGTGTGCGTATGTTGCCGGCTGTGTGGTGGTGATACACGACGTTCTTTCCGGCACTCAATCGCACGTCAAATCGCCTAATCGAGTTCCGAAACCATTGAGCTGTGTCGCTTTATCGCACAATGCAAGTATTGTTGCAGCCGGCGAGGTAGGATTGCTAGGTGTTGTTTCAAAGCATATGTTAATATGTTTTCCTTGTGAGTTTGGGTTTGTAAGATCATTTTTAATTTCTGGTTCCCTATGTGCTTGATTGTTGTTTGTTAGCTCAATTTTGTGAATTAGGGATTTATCCTCATGCAGTCATGTAGAAACTTGTATCGTTTTTTCCTTAAGGCGTGCAAACAGTATTGTTTAGAGCTATTTAGCAAATTTTTTTTTTTTTTTTCACTGCAATTCTAAGGTGTCAAATGCAGATCATTGAAAGCCCTTCCATACAGGACCGTGTACGTAGTTCTAGAGTCGAGTTACACGATGATCTATAATCATTACAGTTGCTATTTCTGTTTTCTTTATATCAATATAGGAATTTTTAATTTCTGGATTTAACATCACACTTATGTACCTTTTCTCTCTTTCATTTCTTGATTTGTCAAATAATTTGTAATGTGTTAATCTGCTTTCTTGAATCTTCCATGTATACACCATTTAACTCATGATTCATTTTTCACATTTTTCATATCACATGGGGTGATCCAGTCAGGGCATCAACCTTCCATACTGGTCTGGGATTGCACCACCTTGGTCTTTTTATGTGAGCTTAAATGCCACTCATATGGCGTGGCATGCATGGCTGTCTCTGCTGATGGTCAGTTAAACTTAAATCAGTTCTCAGTATTTAAGGAAAAACAAAGGAAAAGTAAAGAAGAAACTTGAATTTCGTAGCAAATTATCTTGATTTATAACCTCTGTACTAAATACTTACAGGCAAATACTTGGTTTCTGCTGGTTTTCCTCATGATGGATATATCTGTCTCTGGGATTGGCAAAATAAAATTTTGGCTGCAAAAGTTAAAGCATCTTCAGTTTCTTTTCCCATTGCATCTATAGAGTTCTCATTTGATAACAAATTCATCATCACTGCTGACAAGAATCAACTGAAGTTCTGGAAAGTTAGATGGCCACCTGGATCTCGTGCAAGCACTAGATCTGTTTCGCTGACCATGCTGAAGAAAGTTGATCTTGGGCCCAAGGAATCATCATTTTTAGCTGTTACATCTTCCAGATGGATGAGTAGTAGTTCTGTGAACCATATTCAAACTGTTGAACAAACACCTTTCTATGCAGTTACTGGAAGAGGCAAATAAACAACTTTAGTCATTGTATATATTTTGTGAGCAATAACTTCATCATTCTATTGCTTGATTAATATTCCTCATCGGTGTTCTTCCTCGCAGGAACTTTATGCATGGTGTATACTGGCTTACCTGTCATTAAAATGGCGGAGTTAGAGGTAGATGTGACTGCCCCTCTTAATATGCTTCTAAAGATTGATATACCACTTCTACTTATGTACTCAGTACTTGTCTGTTTTAAGCCAGTAGGTGCAAAAATATGGCTTTAAAAGTTAACCTTAGAATACAAGTTACAACTCTACTTTGGTTTTAATGCACTAATGCTTATATACTGTTAAGGAATATTGTGGAAGATATAAAACCAACTCCGTTATAGTAATCTAAGTATCTATCTGGCTAGCACTTAAAACAAAATCACTTTCATGCAAGAGGAGATTAACTCCCTCTGTCCATTAAAAATGTGCACCTTTTTTTGCACTTGGTTTAATGTAATATGTCGGAGGATATTTTGGGGTATTGTGAGGTCCGTTTATGAATAAAGTGAATATTTTAATGCAAAAATATTCACTTTATTTATAAACTAATCTCACAATACCCCAAAATATCCTCTGATATATTGCATTAAACCATGTTCAAAGAAAGATGCATATTTTTACTGGACGGAGGGAGTAATTCCCTACAATTTTTGTCCATGCTAAGATCTTTGATATTTTCTCACAAAAACAATATGCATTTAGAAGGCTACACTTTGAAAATTTTAATTTCTTTTGTCCCAGTTTTGTCGGATGAATTTATTTGGCTGGATCAAATTTTACATATAAAATATATTACTAGTTTTTTTTTAAGATTAGATTTGCTAGCATAAGAATGAATTACCATTTTCTTTCATGATATACCAATTTCAGGTTGAGAAATGCTTCGCAATATCAACATCCACAAGTTTGGTTGCTTGTGCATGCAATAATGGACTTGTAAAACTATTTGGCACCATTTCTCTTAAATATGCTGGTGAACTGTGTTACGTTGAAACCAGATGCAAAGGCTCAACTGATCTAGACTACCATGGACACCATTTGCCTACACTTCCGGATGCCATTGCTTGCCAATTTTCAACCTCAGAAAAGCTTGGCAAGTAACTACTCTTTATTCTGGGATTTATAGGTGCAGTTTTCTAATCAAAATTTTATTTTACAGTTGTGGTTTATGATGATCATAGCCTTTACATATGGAATATTCATGATATACACAAGGTACTTTAAATATTGTTATTTTTGTAAATCTACTTTTCAATATAGTCAGTTTATCTATGTATCTTTTTTATAAAATTTGAACTTATGCTAGTGATTATGATTTGCAGTAACAGAATCATATCTTATCCAGGCTACCAGGTGTTGCTTGCTTGTCTCACACAGTGGATGCATATGGGACATAAAAAATGTTCCATGTGAAAATATGCACGATCCTTCTCTCTCTTGTGCTGCTAAAGGTTGTTTTGGTGGATTATCTTTTGCAACTTGTTCAACCGATGGGAATATTAGGTTATGGGATCTAGCACTTCAATCTACCCTGTCAGAAAACAGTTCGTCTCTTCCCAGCGATGGCAGCTCCAATGGAGCCATGTGCTTAGGTAGTGTCTACATTCATGACATGTATATTGGAAAGAGTCTAATATCCTTTTGCTTAGAAAGTTTGCTTTGTTTCCTCCATTTGCTGCAGTTAGTGCTGGAATCTTTGAACGAGAATCTGTTACAGAAGGTATATCTTCTCCTGGGTTTCGAGCAATGGCAGTTAGTTCAGATGGAAAGCACCTGGCAGCAGGTGACTGCCAGGGAAATATTCATATCTTCAATTTATACACTTCTGATTATATTTTCATTAAGGTAATATAGTCATCTTAAGTTGTACCTGCATTCCTCTTCAAATTAACCAAGGATCTTAACTGAATATCCTTTACCTCTTATTATCCCTATTTTAATGATTTATCGTCTTTCTGAGCCGCTACCCTATTTAACGTGTTGGATGCTTGTAGGATGCTCATGCTGCTGAAATTCTTTCGTTAAGTTTTAATTTGGCAGACAACAATGATTTTACTTCTGCTGAAGCTTCAGAAAGCCATCACTTTCTTGCTTCGGGAGGACGGGATGGAAAAATCCATCTTTTTGATGTTGACAGGTTTGAATTGTAAAGTGTTTTACAAGTTAAAGAAATTTAATGGGCATTTTATAGATAAACTCACTGATCTACTCTGGATCAGGAACTTTAATCTATGTGGAAGTATTAATTACCACTCTTCTGCTGTGACCGTAGTAAAGGTTGCACAAAGTGGTCGGGAGATTCTCAGTTGTGCTGCCGATAGGTGAGTTATCTGAGAGTACGCAGTCTCTGGAATTAGAACACTATGAAATAACAATGCTGATATTGAGAGTGAATAGAATATTCTCATGTATGTTGAGTTGTATCTATGAGGCATCTTTACCCTAAAGAATATAATTTGGGCAACTGAAATATCAATTGAATTGTAGTTTGATGTACGCCTCCAATTTGTCCTGGCACATGTTGCAAATGATCTTTAGGTGAATGTTTCTGCTTTCACATGTCCAACTGACATTTTGTTTCCTCATCTAGGTCCATGGTTCTTCATAGTGTGGATGTGAGTGAGACAGAATGCAAGACTTCTTGCCTTCGCAGTATTGCTACTCCTGGAACCATTTATGACGTGGCTGTAGATCATCCAATGGATATAGCATTTACCGTGGGGAAGGTAAGGATGATGGGGGAAAGAAATTTTTTTAAGTGCTGATAATTTTTTACATAAATCCACCCTAGTTTATCCCTTTTACTTTATGAGAGTGCTTAAAGTACAACATACATATAACATTCTTGCAGGAAAAGAAGATAAATACATTTGATATTCAATCTGGAAAACTGATTAGATGGTTTCAGCATGATGGAGGAGGTGGGGATCCAATCAAGGTATATCACACACTGTAAGTTGGTTCATTTAGGATTCTAGATATCTTATACATTTGACTTCAGGTTGCAACCGATGGAAGCCACAGTTATCTAGCTTGCTCTTACTCTAATAGATGCATCTGCATCTATGACTATGTAACTGGGGAGATGGTTGCACAAGGAACAGGGCACAGTGAACTTGTTACAGGTGTCATCTTTTTACCTGACTGCCAGCATCTTGTTTCTGTAAGTCACATTTTTATCTTTGTTCCGTAAGTGGAATAGTTCCTAAAATCTTTCTGGAAAGGTTGTTGATTTGCTGGTGACTTCAGGTTGGTGCTGATGGTTGTATCTTTGTTTGGAAACTCCCTGCCCTTATATCATCAAGGATGCTGCGAAAAACTAAAGATATTTCTGTTAAGTTTCCACAGGAAAGCATGAATCAGCATATGTATTCTAATCAGATCAAGTCCGATCAAGTGGATAACCACCAATATAAAGGCAGTAACAACGAATCACCTATAGACAAAGATGGTAGCAGTTCCAAAAATGCAGTATTTAGGTTCAGCATATCTCGACTTCCAGAGTGGGCAAGATACCAAGTTATTAACAGTTCTCCACCCATGGATATAGAATCTACTTCATCCGAGGTTCACCAACTTAATGATGACAATGTCAGTACTTCTTTTCCTGCACATGAAGACAACTTGTATCCTATCTTCAAAAAACATCATTATGAATATCAGAATTCTTTATCTAATATACTAATTCACAATGTCTGTTCGGAGATTGTGCAACAGACTCACTCACTTCCCATGACTTGTGCCATTAGGTTGGCTTGCAACAAGATTATGCATGTCTTGAACCGCAAAGTCCGTCTAAAGAAAATTCAGAAGTTGGCCCACAAGTTTCTGGGACCTTGTCTAGAAGCATATCTGAGACAGAGAGCAAACAAGTATCTCCAAGTCCTCCACAAACTGATAGGTGAGCAGGCAGTTTCCAAAGTGCACATGGACATGAGGTTGTTTTGCATTTCTGGAGTTTCTTACATTATGTGTGGTTGCAGCTGGGCGTCAAATAATCACTGGTTAACAATTCATACTGTTTGTATGGATCTGTTTGATTCCCCCAACTCATGTGATATGAAGGGCCTAAATATGCAGGGATTAGCAACAGGCATCGGGTGCACAGGTAAGTTACATTTAATATCACATGGTACAATTATTAATAGATGTTATGTATCTAGGAGTGACTAATAGATATTGATTGTTATAGAACCAGTTGAATGATTTTCTAGGAGCTAGTCAGCCATGTTACCACGTAGGTGGGTTATAATAGGTGCATTTTGTCTAATATAATTGGAGATTCTATAGCGATTTTAATGTATAGTATAACAAGATTTTTAGTCAAAGGATTATGCTATTGTCTTCAAGAAAGGCTTTCGAGTGAGCTTGAATCCTTGTTTGTCTTCAACCTATTAAAATAAAGTAGATTCAGAATGTCAAAAATAATTTAACTTTTATGTCAAAAGACTCTTGAACTCTTTTTAATTTTAAAGAACTCTCGAAGATTTTAGTCCCATAAACGAAATAAAGGTATAATGCCCTAAAGCTCTAAAACTATTAAGTTTTAGAACAAAAATTAATACTTCATGTGTTCTTTAAAACAAAGAATAGTTTAGGAACCTTTCGAAATAAATGTTGATAGTAAGGGCCTTTTTAGATGCATCATGCCTAAATTTTTATGTCTTCTTAGCCTTGCAATTTATTTAACATTGGTAGAAATTTGTACCAAAGAAGTATGCTTATCATGATCTGTGCAGCACATAACCATGTTATGGAGACAAACCATGCTAGCAAGCGCATCAAGCTCTCATATGCTGAGAAGTGCTGTAGTACTAGCAATCCAATGACAGACAAATATGTTGATGCCTCAGGAGAGGATTCTCAAGTACATGAAAATTTCAGAATGAATTTCGGAAACTCGTCTGCAGAGCCGAAGGTCCGGAATTCAAATATTTCTACCCTTTACCTTCCCTGTTGTGAATAAATAGACACAAAGTGTAATATCTTATATTCCTTTGCAGACAGAAGAGGGGAAGTCATTGAGCAGGAGTAACTATACCTCTCGATTTCTTGTAAGAAGGGAAGTTCTTCAAGGCAGAAAGAGGTCATTATCCAGTTTCTCCCCAATAAAACCTTCAAATACATTACTCGAGGTACGTGACATATGAGAGAGAGACTCGAGATGGTGCATGAAAATAAAAATTTATGTGACGCTCTCTTATCTGTTTACTTTACTTGGAGTATATACGATTTTCGTGTTACCCTGGTTGCTAATGAGATGGGGAAACATTTTTCACTTGTGACTTGTTTCTGAAATCACTGTACGTAATTAATGGTGCAATTGAGGGGGCTTGGTTCAAATTCTGCAATGATCACATTATTAGTGATTTGCTTTAGTCTTGAAATAAGTGGGAATACAAAATGGTTGTTGGTTGAGAAAGCAATGGAATAGTTGCGGAAAAAAATAATTATTTGAGGGAAGATAGTTAATCAAAATGAGAGATTGATTTATTTGAATTTCATTATCTGAAGTATGATGAAGATGATTTATCATCTTTTATTTTCATTAACCATCATAATCTCGGTGTGCAGGATGCAAGAAATGCAGGACCGAGTTCTTTTAATCTAGATGATGATATCCCAACCATAGACTCTTCCGAACCGCCATTGAACACAAAACTCGTAAAGATTGAAGTTGACGAAGCACAACAACTTGATGTCAAAAGAGCAGAGAATGTTAGATCGTGTGAAGAAGCAATCCGCCATCTGGAAACTGCAGCAGAGAATGCTCTGCAATGTCTTTGCAAATTAGAAACTATGAATATTGGAGAAGAGAAATCAAAGAGTTTAGAGTTTCAGCTATATGCTAAGGGAGCATTGATGCTTCCTTCAATTGAAAGCAAGATTCAGGCAATAGCCAAATTACTACAGCCATCAAGCAGTAAATAAATTGTATATATCCTTTAACATTGTTGGATCATCTTTCGAATATGACCCAATTTAACATGTTATGATAAGGCATTAAGGCCACTAAACATGCTGAAGAGACCAACCCCATGAGAATCTGCAGCTATAGATTGGGAGTTTTTCCCCCCTCTAATTGATCATGTAGCTAAATACGATTCTACGTATATACTACTCCCTCCGTTCACGATAAATGGTCTGCGTTACCTTAAATGGTCGTTCACAATAAATGGTTCATTTACCTAAAATAGGAAATTTACAATCATCATTTTCAATTTTTTTATATTCATGTACTCATTTTTTCACATCACATTAAATACTTTTTTAATAATTAAATATTTTTTTATATTAATACATTCACTTTTACACATTAACATTTTTTTTTAATAACCGTGAATTGCCAAGGTAGACCAAGTTTTGTGGAAAAGGAGTATTTGTTATTTTGGTGACTGCTTCTTTGGGACATTAGTTATATTATCACCATTCATCATAAATTGCTTGGTTATGTTTTGCTCAATGAAGTAGTCTCAACAATCTGATGTGTTCAATACTGATCATAGACCCATAGTCTGTTATCGAGAGAGGGAGAGAGAGAGAGTCCGTTGAAGTAATTTGCTAAAATGTGACCAGGACAGGATAATTCTACCCCTTTTCAAGTACTTCACCATTCTTTTATGCTTCATTTTAAAATATATTTTAAAAAACATAATTATTATTTAAATATATTTCATAATTATAAAAGATCAGTTCACCCCCCTCCCCTTTCAAAACCTAGAATTTTATTGGTTCTCACTCCATATTCTTGAACCATATATATCGAACGAAAAGGTTATAATTTTCTTTTATTTTGTCAATATGGTTTTGATATAAGAAAATAATAGTTTTTCACATGCACATTGATGATTTTTTCGTACGTTTTTCGATCTTTCTTTAAAAAAAATTCGAATATATTTGTTCCACACTGGTTGGTGGAGCAAATGCAAAATGTTCGGAAAAAATTTCCGGACATTTGTACTTTGTTCGGAAAAAATTTCCGAACATTTGTACTTTGTTCGGAAAAAATTTCCAAACATTTTGCATTTGTTCCACCAAAATTTCCGAACAAAATTTTTTTAAAAAAAAAAAGTCGAACAAATGCTATTTATTCGACTAAAATTTTCGAACAAATAGCATTTGTTCGAACAACCAGAGTCGAATAAATATCTCCAGTGATTTTTTCGCGAGTCGATTTTGTCCTACGAAAGTTTCCAAATGATTTTTAATTGATTTCCAATTCCAATATTTGTAATAGTAACAATACAAACTCATTCAAAACATACAAAATTATTCAAATTAACCCTTCCATATATAAAACTAATTTAAACCTTAAAACTAATAAACTCTTAAATTTATCTATCAAAGAATACAACGGTGGTGGTGGGCGTCCGTTGAAAATTATGATGGTGGTGGTGTCGGAGGTCGGCGATAGTCGTCGGAAGAAGATGTTGCATAATTTTATTTTATTTTTTGAAGGAGGGTGAACTTGCAAAATAATAAAAGGGATTAAATTGGGAAAAATAAGGGTGGTGAACTGAATTTTTTGGTGGTGAAGGGGAAAATATCCGCATTCATGTGACAAATGTGCAGACCCAAATTGGGAAATGTCTGATGGACTCCAGCCCATAGATCATTAGCTTTTTGGGCCAGAAGTACGTTGGAGCTGAATTTTATATTTGGGCTTAATGATTTTTAGTCGCTTCAGTAACAATAACAAGCCTGAAAGTTTTACTTCAGTAACAATACCAAGCCTGAAAAGTTTTACTTAGGTCCATTCAAAATCCAACCATAAAAACAATGTTTTCTTAACCACAAAGGAAGGGTTAGGATTTTGCCTCATGTATTGGAGGTTCATGGGTAGATCCTATCCTTGGATTATACACACCTACATAAATGTATATTTATCTGTGTGATCCAAGGGTCATTGTCCTACACAGAAAACAAGATATTGATCCTAAAAGGAAGCATTTAAGCTCTGTTTTATAAATGAATTGAATTTTCTTGTTATGCACATAAGAATATATTGTTATTTATATTTTACTAAAACTAATATTTTTCAATCGTTTCATTTCCTTATGGTCCACCCATCAAATATTTCCACAAATTTCCTTCCCAAAAGACCAAAAAGAAAGAAAAAAAAAAGGAATTTTGATTTAAACTTCATCAAAGCCAAAAAGAGAAGCAAAGAATTTAGTCTTTTCTATGTAGGTTCATTATTTCTCTCTCCCTCACATCAATGATCACTTTATAAACAAACCAATAAAGGAAAAGAGAAGAAGCAGAAAAGCAAAAGGCCATCTCCCCCCCTCCCTCTTTGCTTTTTCTCCATCCTTTGAAAATTCGCTAACAGTGATGATTTTCATGCAATTTTAATGTAAAGAAGTGCATCAAAAGCCCTTTTTCTTGTTTATTTGGAATAATGTAGTAACTCTAGAAACATTTGTAATGATCAGCTAAAGATCTGTTTGGAATATTTGTTAATCCCCAACAATTATATCCCTAGAAATTTCACCCTTTGTCTTGCTTTAGTAACATGCCAAACTCTATATTCTTTCTTGGGATTCCTTCACCAAGATTATATATATGCATTCATGCTAAGGACATTAAATTAATAAAAAAAGAATTATTATTTTGTGCATGCTTCACCTCTATAGGTTTAATGTTTAGAGGCTAAAACATCATATAGGATTAGGAGGAATTAATAGGGTATTATTAAATCTGATCCCTCCAATAGTCTTGGTTTCTGGATGTTAATCATGAACTTTTTTGGTGGAATAAATAAACTATCCAGAAATGATGATAAGATTTTTTTAGTATTAAGAATCAATCAATTGGTCACAAGAAAGCTATGTTAGTGCCAATTTAATATTTTTGCCAATTACAGTATTATGTTGCATTTCACTAATGTATGTCATGTATACAGTATATCACTTAGTATTGTTTTATTAGGTCTCTAAGAGCTTCTCCAGCAGGTAGTTAAATTGGCGGTTTTCGCCAAATATTAATCCCAGCAGGTGGCTAAGTGGATGCGCCAAAATGGAGGTTTACTCCTTTGACGTGAATGGAGCGCCAGATGTGGCGCTTATTAGGTAAGCGCTATTTCCTTTTTTTTTTTGTTAGTTTGTTATTTATTTTAAAAATAATTAATATGTTATATATATATATATTTATATTATTTTTATTTTATTTTTATACACAAATTAATATTTTTTACAATAAAATAATACATGTAAAAACAAATAATATAATTATAATTAAAGAGAACAATTACATAAATTAATACAAACAACTACATAACGATTACATTTAATATTGAAAAATTACTATAAAATAGAAAGACATTAAAACAGTAAAAAAACACATGATTAAATATTTAATTTTCTAGTAAGGAGGAATATTATATTAAGTTCTAAATTTAAATTTGTATGAAAATTTTATTTTATTTAACTATTATAACATAATAAAAAATTCATTTAAAATAAATATAATATAATATTATATTATAGTGCTAAAAGAATAGAGCTGACTGTTGGGAGTAAAATGTTGTCTCTATTATAGAGTAGTGCTGAATTGACTCTAAAATAACGACAACTGCTGGAGATGCTCTAAATATTGGTATGTTAACTCTTTGTCCTTTTCAAGTTGAGAATAAAGTTTGTTTGCTATCTAATTTCTGGCATCTTTGTGCAGGGTTATTAATCTTCATCTTCTTTTATTTTTAACCAAAAATGATCAATACATAAAGAAATTCAGTAACTTAATAAATGTTTAGGTTGCGCTGGAATTGAAAGCACTTAATAAAGGAAGTATATTGTGAAATAATTTCACTATAAAACTTGTTTTTATTTTGTTTATATTTTTAAATAATATTAGTTGTTTCATTTCAATATTATATTAAACTTATGACGAGAATAATTGATACAAATTAGGAGAGACTTATTACTTTAAGTAAAAGGTAACCAAAAGAAATAACTCAAACTTAAAAGAATAGATTTTCAAATCCACTTTATTTTAAAGCCCCCAAATAAAATCCAAGTCAATTAATTACTCTCTCTTGTTAATTAATAAAGACTAATATATTGTGAAAATAGTCCTTTTAGGATTTTACATTAATTATTTTGATTGATATCATAAGCTTAAAGGAAATAATATGTATAATTCCACTAAAATAAACAAATAAATAAATAAATAAATAAATGATATGATACACACCTCATGTGCATTTCCCTTTATAGACTAGGACCAAGGAAATAAGATTTTGATTAGCCAATTTTGGTCCATAATGACCGCTGTGTGTATAGTTGTATTATATCATTAATCAACAATTTATTAGACAAAATGCATTTGTAGGATAAAGGGTCTAATCAAGGGTCCAAATTTTAATTTCAAATGGTTTTTTTTTTAATTAAACTAAAAAATAGTATTAGATTTAATTGCGGTTCGATCTCTATTTTCCATTAATAATTATAGCAAATGACCGATGTAATATTCACCAATGATTTTATATATATACATATATATATATATGAGTTCTTTGATATTTTTAATCTTTAAAAAAAAAAAAAAACCATATAGCGATCGATCCCAAGAAGTGAAAATCATGGTTCCAATTAGAAGCATATGACAAGGAGAATAACTTTGGGATACGAATATTTATGATTGTGATTATGAATAATAATGATATAGCCCCTAATCTAAAACATCATTATTGCACAAATATAATGCCTGCCAAGAAGTCATGTACAACACAGAGGCGCACGCCTGAGCTTTGATTTCTTCATTATTTTATTTGGTTTGCATTCATTTATTTCCAACTTAAATCCGCTTCAAATTTTATTTCTCCAATTTCACCTTGTTTTCATGCTTATTTTTTATTTAATTATTTCACCTTAATTATATATATATTGTAGTATAAAATGACATCCCATTTTAAATGATAGATTTTATTGAAAGAATTTTATCTCATTTAAAAATTCAAATTTGTAAAAAAATGTAGAATCAATTCAATTATACTGATAATACCATAAAAAAAAATTCATTTAAAATTTCGTTGTTGTAAAGAAATGTAAAAAAAAAAACCATTCATTAGATTTCTCCGACAACTATCACTATTAACATATGATGTAAAATAAAAGAAAAAGAAAATGAAACATCAAATTAAACCAAGGATCTATCCATGTTTTGGAACTTGTATGCATCTATATTTTTATATTTAAGGCATATTTTCAATCAATACTAAATAGTGAGAATCACTTTTTTTTTTTTAAAAAAAAAAAAATTGGGTCTTAGAAATTTTTTTGAAAAAAAATTCTACACTTTTAGTAAAGTTAAAAACAAATAATTAATTATACATTTATACCACAATTCATATAAATATACACTTTCGCTCTCTAAAACCCTAGAAAAAGAAATCTGCCACTCTCCCTTACCCACCGCCCACCATCGCCACCCACCAGCCTGCTATGCCGATTGCGACTGCAACACCGCCTATTGTCGTCGTCACCTTCTCCTCCCCTCAGTATTTTTAGGATTTTTTTTCTTTTAAGTACATGTTTTCTCTGATTTCTTTTTAGATCAACAGGTCAATCTTCTCTAACAGCACCGTGATTATGGTGCTTGTCTGGTAGATTGACCCGTTTAATCATTGCTTTGTTCTTTGATTTTTATATTCTTTTGCGATTTTTGTTGCTTCTTGTTTTTATCTCTCCACTGGATTGTTAGCTGTGAGACTCCTCTATTTTTTCTGTTTATTATGTTTTTTCATTTGTGTTCCTTTCAAGGATGAAAATATCGCGAAATATCGTGGATATATCGCAAAATATCACAAAATATCGATATCGGTTCACTCGTATAGTCGTAGTACAAAATTAATTGAAAATCGGGAAATATCGCAGATATATCGCAAAATATCGCACTACATAAAAAATCGCAATTTTTTCTTTTTTTATATTTTTATACAGTTTTCAAATGATAATTTTTTTTTAGTGATTGTATATTCTTTCATGGTTTTATTTTTATACATATATGGTGGAAATGGTGGAAATTATGATGGTGATGGAAATTGTGGAAATAACGAGGATGATCATTTTTCAAACCAAATGAGTCAATTCACTTGTGAGGCTGATTTCACTCATGCAACACAAGATATGGACCATGGAAGTAGAGCAGGAGATTCAGGGATAGGTGCTATTGGAAAGGAATACATAAGACGACATGCTTGGAATCAAGAAGAAAGTTCAAGTGCTGATATTGAACCACTTTCAGTCGGTTTTGATTCAATGAATATGGGTACTGATCATAGTGATATGTCTCAAGATTCATATGCTTTTGACACACATTCGAGTTCACAATTTGGTTGGAATACTCAAAATGTGTTTCAGCATCCATTTTCATATCAAAAAAATCATTGGGTTAGTGCACACTATCCAATCTATGGTGAAACAATTGGAAGAGATAGAGAAACATATGAATGACATGTGCATAACTATATGCAGGATTATTCTAATGCAATGAGTTGGTATCAATATTGTTTGGACAAAGATGAGATTCCATCTTCTATATTTGAACCCCATATGTCATCATTTTGGTACTAAATGTATTGTATCATGTAATTCAAAATCTTTTATTGTATTATGCATTATATTATTAATTAATTAATGTCAGACAATGATTATATAGTCCATTATCTATTTATTTGCTTTAAACATGTCAATTTTTTGTGATCTTAAATGAAACATATGCATAATAATCCCTAAAATTTCATATTAAATTTCCAAAATTTTAATAAAATTTTCGTTATTTTTCTATTTTATTTTGCGATATCGATATATCCATCGATATTTCCGTAAATTTAAAGTTGCGATATGACTTGCGATAGCGATATTTTCATCCTTGGTTCCTTTTGAGATAGATGAAGATATAATTTTTAATGATGTGAGACACCTGTATTTTAATTCGTCAATAAATATTATTTATAAAAGATTATTTTCTTGCTGTAAAAAGAAAATGGAGTACAGAGAACCCCAACCCTTTCAAATATATAAATTAAGAACTCTCAAATAAATTTTGAGGGGGTTCTGGTTGGTTGTTGCAAGTTGCAGCCTTTATACTTAAATGAAATCATATACTTGTTTAAACAAAGTTATTCACTTATAACTTATAAGATTATTAGATTATTGATAATGAACGGATCAAAATTGCATTAAACAAATATATATATATACATTCTTGAATAATATTTTAAATAAATATTAGAATTGAAAATTCTGTTTGGCAACTTCACCAACTAATTGCAAGCATCAATGTTTATTTGTGGAGGGATATGAGTTTCAACTTTCATCTTTTCCTTAGCAATTCCAAGTTCCAACATCAAAATGTAATTTGTCATGATGTCCAAATTTATCTATTTAAGGTAATTAATAATACATATTAATTTATCGGCATAAGCATAACAAGTAAGAAAACAGTGAAAACTTACTGTAGCCTGCTCTCTCTCTCTCTCTCGTGGATAAAGGTAAAAGAAACCATGCATGCATGTAAGAAAATCTGCTGCATAGATCCTCAAACTTAAAATATAGTATTAAGTATTATTCTAGTGTGTGCATCAGAATCCTGAGTTCAATCTGAAAAGAAGATTTGTAATTTCAGAAGTAAGACAATTTCTTAATATTTAATATACTACACCAACATATATATTATATAATTTCATTATATCTTATATAAACGGCATGCCATTGTATATAATATAATATAATATATAAAGGCTAAATTAATACACTTTTTTTTTTCTTTATTATAACTATTATTCTTAATTAAATAAAGAACAGAAAAAGTAATGGGTTGGGGATTCACTGACAGAGCATGGCCTTAATGTCTCAACTCCATGCACCTCAGCATACATGCATCATACATTATTCTAAGCGAAAGAAAATGGGCCCGCTGGCCCGAGTAAGTGAATTTCGGCCCATTTACATTATAAATCCCCACATTCCAGCGGCGGCCCAGTTTGTCATGAAATATTTCGATTGTCTTCTTTTGGGTTCTTTTTATATTCATCTAAAAATAAAATGTCTCATTGAATTATTTATTAGTTTTCTAAAATAAAGAAATAGTAGTAACTGAAAATGTTCAAAGTAAGACAAGATAACGTATGCATCAATACACAGTGCAATTTAAATAAAATTTTAAATTATAATAATTGTTTGTACTAGTATAACAGTTCGATAAAAATTAAGGTTGTATGAGTCGGAAATCAGTAATCTAACATTTCTTGGCTGTTTTTTTCAAACTTTTTTTTTTAAAAATAGATAAAAATACAAATTTAGAGTCGCCTAGACCCAAAAAACGCCTAAAATTACCGATTTTGCAGAAATCAGATCGACAAGTGCCGCCTTAGCGGCTGCCTAGCGCCAATTTCTGCATAACTGATAAAAATAATTGACATTTTTTTAATATATTGTTGACAACAAAAATAGGGTAAAAACAGAATTTGCAATACCGTCAAATAATTTGACCCACCCAAAATTACCAGCTAATCAAATAATTACGTGCAATTAAAATTAATTAAAGTAAGTATTTGGATAAATACACGAGGTACACTCGTGTATCATACAGTAATTCCAATGGGTGTTACACAACGGATCACCAAATCCAACTTTAATTGGTTGACAAATTGACACGTGGATTTTTTTAAAAAAATTATTATAATAAACATTCAAAATAAATTCCATGAGGATGTTCACTTATAATTTATAAAAATTAGTGTTTTCCTCCCTAGTGGGAAAAAAAGCAAAACGCAATGTCGCAAATGGCAGGGTCATCTCTTTTTCCTCAGAAAACACAATTTGGACTCATATAGACAAACATGTCCTACATTGGTTCATTCCTTTTGCTCATATTTCACATCTTCTTATAAATTAAATATAAAACAATAATATGAGACTGTAATATGTTGTCTACTTATAACGAAAATATTAATTTTTAATTAAAAATATTAATCATATTCTTACGTAATATTATTTCGTATTGTAAAGGTGATATTTTTTATTGATATGTTTCTGCTCTCACACAATCTTAAACAAGAAAAACATCCAGAAATTTAATATAAGTTAACTTTATTTGTATGTTTGGTATGACCGTACAGATTCTCAAGCTCTAAATTTGATATTATGTACGTTAAATTTGTTTGGTATCGATATTTTTAATTTATTATCACATCTTCATATCATAATCTGATCATCTAATCGCAGTACTATTTTTTTTTAATATAGGTCGACTTTATTTGTATGCGAATCTTCAACTTTAAATTTGAATTTTCAATATTAAAAGTAATGTTTGTTTGGTTACTAAATTCTTCTTTTTAGTATGAGTATAATCTTAATCAATGCATATCACTAATCTAATCATCATAATGCCAACCTATTTTATTAACATGTATCCCAATTTCAATAAATTCACACTTTACAAATCTAAAGATTAACTTAAACTTTTAGTCCCTTTCAAACTTTTAAATTTATTTGATTCCAAAACACACTATTTACTCTAGTTCATTTAATTAAGCCCATAAAACTTTTTAACTCGATTATTTCGGTGGATTTTTTTAACCCCTTTTAATTTTCATTAGAATGCAATTATTTCGAGGCCTGGTTTTGTATGCACCAGTTACACCGTGCAACTCAAGTTCATTTTTAAAAAGTTACACAAAATACTACTGAAAAGTTACACATGTTATTACTGAAAAGTGTATCTTTAATGATGTAATTTTTCAGTAATAATTTGTGTAACTTTTTATTAATAAATTGTGCAACTCTTTAAAAATAAACTTGAGTTGCACAGTGTAACTGGTGCACAAGAGACTTACTCTTATTTCGAACTCAAAAATATTATTAGGTTTGGTTCATCGGTCCTTTTCTAAATAGCCGTTTATTTAGCATGATTACGAGAGTAGTAATAATTTTATATGGGAAAAAAAGTTAAAACATTTTTCTTCTTCTTGATTTTCCTTTTCAGTTCGAGCCTTAGGCAAATAAATGAAGGCTTAATAACAAATGGCACAAATATATATAAAATTATTAAAACTTACTCATTAAGTATGAAGATGGTTGAAAATATCACTTGTTCATGGATCAATACAAATTTATAAGTCTATCACAAATATAATAACGACACAAAAATAAATTTAAATGATTAATTAAAATAATAGTGAACTTACTATTTATATATTACTATCACATTTCGTGATGAACAATAACATGCGACCATTTCTTTGTAATTTATACCAAGTTTAAATTAATATTGGACTTATAGGCATCTTCCCGTAAATTTTAAAGATTTTGCTATATTTCACCTTCCACAAAAAATTCAAATATAATTATAATTTATCTTAATTTTATATGCATAAAATGCGAGTAGTGTCTTGTATAGTAGGTGCACAGTGCAATTCAATTGTATTTTTTAAAAAATTGCACCATTTATTTCTGGAAAGTTAAATAAATTATTATTGAAAAGTTACACTATTAAAAATACACTTTTCAGTAATAATATGTGTGACTTTTCAGTAGTATTTTATGTAACTTTTTAAAAATAAACTTGAGTTGCACGGTGCACTGGTGCATTAAGGCATAAGATGCACATTATAATTTAAATGTAACTTTAAAAAGTTATCTCTATTATTATTGAAAATTCTTATTTTTGTTGAAAAGTAGATCTGTACTAAATTGTAATAAAAGTTTTATAGTATAAGCAAGTGGACTTTTTAGTGATAACGTGACTAATTCATTTTTTAAAAATATACTTGAATTACATGATTTGAGCTCATAGTTAAACATGTATATTTTCATGAATTTCACATATATTATGGTATGATGCTACCATGATAAATAAAACTTACATTCTTATATTTACTTAAATGCATTTGATTACTTTTTGGGAAATTATTGAAGACCTTTTTTTTTTTAATATTAATGATTATTGTTTGAGGTTTTTTTCATTTTGATTTACATATAGATTAAAAAAAGTCACTACATTTATAAATAAGTTCATAATATTTATACAAAAGTATTTTTATTTTTTTTGCACAGATGCACTTTTTTTTTTGCACAGAAGTTTTTTTTTTTTCTGTACAGCACCTATTTGTAAATATAGTGACTTTTTAAAGCTATATATTAATCATTTTTTTTTAAAATATAAATGTATATTATACACTTAAGTGCATACAAAAATAATTTAAAATAAAACATTTTGTTATAGTATTTATATAATATGAAAAGTATGAAAATGAAAAATAGAAAAGGGCAAAAAATAATAGTAATATAAAACACCAGAAAGGTGGAACTTGATTTTTTGAGGAAAATACAAAAGAGATGATAAAAGAAAAGCCCCAACTCTAAAAAAGGAAAAGGGGAGGATGGAAAATAAAATTATAATAAAAGAAAGAGAAAAGAAAAAAAAAAGCAGAGAAAGCGATATGAGAATGCAACACATTCAGATGAGAGAGAGAGAGAGAGATGAAGGCGTGGTTTGCTTTTGCTTTTCCTCTCAGACAGGAATCTTTGAAAAATCGGAAGTCCCCTTCCCAAACACATCTTAATGTAAGTATAAAATGAATAATAGTGTATATTTATTTAATTTCCATTGTCTATATGTTCACTCTATGTGTGTGTGAACAGAGAAAAATGGTTGCATTCAACTTTTTCTTTATACAAGCTTTGTTGGATTAATTCTAAACAGTAATTCATCCGTTCATGAATTTTTTTCTCATTTTTTTGGGACACAAAATTTAATAAAAAATTATATTATATTAAAATAATAAATAAAATAAGAAAAAAGTAAAAATATTGTAAGACCTAAAATTTTATTGTGAATGTAGTTTATTTCTAAATAAAAAAATAAAAAAGTAAGAAATAATTTAGTGTACACAGGAGTATGAGTATGTATATTGGAAATCAATAAACAATTTATTATTATTAACTCTACACAGTATGTCTATTGGGAACCAATAAACAAATTTAAATAATAAAATATTATTATTAATTAATTATATATTAGTGAATTAATTTATACTACTAAATAATAATAAATACAACTAAATTTAATGGTAAAACTAGTTCACAATATACTCTACTACTTAAAAAAAAATTAAAATATTTAATAGACACTCATCCTCGCAGAATATTATGCACATATTTTAATATAAGAATTATTTATTAGTATTAACGTAAATTTTTTCTTAAGTATAGTAAATTGAATGGTGAAACTAGTTCACAATATACATTTTAAAAGAATTCAAATATATGGTCGCCTAGTCTCTCAATTTGCAAAATATTTACTATTTACATATAATTAAATAAAAATTTATTTATTAAAATTAAAGCAGATAAAATGCTTTTTGTTGAGTGCAGTATAGTCATTTTAAGGTAGATAAAATATATATTAGCCTAAAAAAATAATGATATGCAATGTAACATTGAGATGTTTGAATGGTATAAATAATGATGATAAAATTGTTTTATTTTCATTTTAAGAAATGTCCTATGAGTTGAAGACCAGCAGATCGATTTTAATTAAACGTAACAACAATAAAATGTGACAAATAAACTTTGTAGGAGGAATAAACTAATGATATTTTTAACTCGACTAAATCTTAAATAACAAAATAAAATGTGTATGGAATTGTAATTATTTTTGTGAACTCAACCGCACTATTTAATTTAGTCAAATATCAGTAACATTAAGCGTCACAAATATTAAATATAACTAAAGAGGTAAACAAATTACTACTAATTATTTAAAATTTAATACTTTTTTCTGTTTTGAAATAACTTTTATAATTAAAGTGATACATATATTGAAAAAAAAAAATTAATATGAAAAAATTCAATAAAAATATATTTACTTATGTTATAAACTATTTTTTTAATATAAAAATAATATTAAAATATAAAAGAGTATGATAATAATTTTGGTAAATCTAAGGTCCAACAACAGCAGTTAATGTACGGAAGGTGCCGAACAATATCCTATTCCGAAAAATAAAATAAAATAAAAGAAAAAGAAAAATAATAGCCAAAATAAAGAGGTGAGAAAGAAAAAGCATGTAAAGAAAAAGCAAAAAAGATAGTAATATATTATTTATAGAGAGAGAAGGGAATTGTTTCTCTCTCCTCTTGCATCTCCTCTTTAATTCCCTTTTCCCCTCTTCAACAACACGCACCCACACACACTCACACTCTCCCCGTTGAGCAGAGGCAAAGCAAATCCAAGTTATCATTTTCTCTCTCACGCACTAAAACACGTCGACAGCACACACATTGCGAAATGCAACAATGGTGTTGTAGTTATTAACATGAGCGGGGGGTGCGGCGCTTATACTGATTCCAACGGTTATGAATACCACTTCTGCAGACCCAACAGCGCCTCCGCCTCAGCCGCCGCTGCAGCCGCCGCGGTCCTCGTTTAGTTGCGACCGCCATCCGGACGAGCAGTTCACGGGATTCTGCCCTTCTTGCCTCTGCGAGCGCCTCACGACGCTAGATCAATCCTCCAGCAACACGCCCTCCTCCTCCCGCCGCCCTTCCTCAGCCTCCGCTGCTGCCGCCGCCGCAATCAAATCGCTCTTCTCATCTAGCTCTAAACCTAACAATTTCCCCCCTCCACCCCCAAAACCTTCAAAGCCCACTTCATTTATCCCTGAACTACGTCGCACAAAATCATTTTCTGCTTCGAAGAACGAAGCCTTAGGCCTTTCTTTTGAGCCCCAGAGAAAATCTTGTGATGTTAGAGTGAGAAACACTCTTTGCACGTTGTTTTCACTCGACGAATCTAATAAAAGTGGTCCTAATAACAATAAGCCCATCTCTGTTTCTGCCTCTGCTTCTTCTTCCTCTCATCAAATTCATCAAAATAGCAAAAAATCCGAATCTTGTGTAGCGAATAGGCCCGTTTTCGAGGAAATCGAAAACGAGGAGGGTTTTTTTGACCCTGAAATTGTAGAGGATAGTGTTGCTTTCGAGGATGATTATGGAGATGAAATTAGGCCTGTTCAAGATTCCCATTTGGAGGGTTTGAGAAACGCGGTTGAAATAAACGTGAATAGTGGTGAGATCGTGGAAGAAGACGTAGTGAGTGCGAGTAATTTGAAGGCTATGAAGGATCATATAGATCTTAATACCCAGGAGAAGAAGAGTTCGGGAGGGGGGTTTTGGTCTGCGGCCTCCATTTTTAGCAAGAAATGGAATAATTGGAGGCGGAAACAGAAGACCAAGAAACAAAATAATGGCGGAAACCTAGCTACATTGCCCGTTGAGAAGCCGATTTCCAGGCAGTATAGGGAGACTCAATCTGAGGTTGCTGATTATGGTTTTGGAAGAAGGTCATGTGATATTGATCCTAGGTTTTCACTCGATGCTGGAAGAATCAGCTTCGACGATCCAAGATATTCCTTTGATGAGCCTCGAGCTTCTTGGGATGGCCATTTGATTGGGAGGAGTTTTCCAAGAATGGCGCCTATGGTTTCTGTGCTAGAGGATGCCCCAACTGTGCATGTACCGCGCTTTGATATGCAAATTCCGGTGGAGGAGCCGCGGAGGAGCTCTACTAATGAGGATGAGAGTTTGCCGGGAGGGTCTTTGCAGACCAAGGAGTACTACTTAGACTCTTCTTCTTCAAGGAGGAGGAAGAGTCTTGATAGGTCTAATTCAATTAGGAAGACTGCTGCTGCTGTGGTTGCTGAGATTGATGAACTAAAAATGGCGGCTAATGCTGCTAAGATTTCGCCTGCTGCAACGGATTACTTACATGGGGCGAAAATTTTAGTCGGGGAAAGGGACTTGAGGGACTCAAATTCGAACTCTTTGAGAGATGATCTCTCTGAGACTTTTGAATTGAGTAGTGGGCTTAGAGACATAAACTCTGTAATAGGGAATGGGGATAGACAGGAGTCTAAGAAGTCTAGGAGATGGAGTTGGAAGATATGGGGTTTTATACAAAGGCGAAATGGTGGGAATAAGGACGAGGACGATGAGGAGAAATACAGTCGAGTGAATGGGGTGGAGAGGTCTTTATCTGAGTCTTGGCCCGAGTTAAGGAGAGATGGGATTGGGAACGGGAATGTGGATGTGAGAGGGGGATTAAACAGAAGTATGTTTCGAAGCAACAGCAGTGTGAGCTGGAGAAATGGGAATCACTTTGGGGGTTCATTTGATAATGTGAGGAAATCAAATGTGGAATTGAGTAGCCATGGGAAGAAGAAGAATGAGTTCGTTTTGGAGAAGAATCGGAGTGCTAGGTATTCTCCCAACCATTTTGATAACGGGCTACTCAGGTTCTACTTGACTCCCATGAGGAGTAGCAGGAGAGGGGGTCTGAGTAGTAAAATCAAGCCCTCCAACTCACAGTCGATTGCCAGGAGTGTATTACGCCTCTACTGATTCAAGGTCCTGATCTTGTCGTTCTTTGAGTTTATTGTCGAAAACTTTGCTGCATTTGTTGTGTAACCGTATAAATGATCTGGTTCTTGTTGTTTGTGCAATGCATTTGAATCTTTGGTCAGAATTACTATCTGAGTTTTTTCAATAATGAGCGTTTACCGTGGTCCTATATGCAAATCCAGTTCTTTTATCACATAACTGTTCTTGTGTGCCTGCATTATTGATTCATATCTCTGCTTTAGCTTGATTTCTGTATAGTTTTGATCCTCATCTGTTCGGTAAGTCTAATGATGATAAATAGTTAATGATTAGTCATGTTCGAGGACATGCTGTTTCTGATTGCTGCTCATCAAACTGATTAGTTATATCTCAAATTATTAGTAGGTATCTCTAAATTGATCAGTGATTACATAGTATTCTCTTTGCTTTCTGTATAATTGTTTGCTTTAAACATTGATCTGCTTTTCTGATTTGATTTGTCCAAAGGCGAAATTTTCGGAATAGAACAATGTTGCACCATCAACATGGTGATGGCACTGGGGTCCCAGTTGAGTTTTCATACTTTCTCTCTTTTCTGATAAAAGTATAGCTGGCAAAGCGGAATGGGGCTGGACTGGGCTAGCCCAGTCCAACCCAATTCTGTCTCGTGTTTTTTGCACCATTAGCCAACTCCGTTTCATTGGTGAGGTCCAAATTGGCAGCTCTAATCCTATATAACAAATGAAGTTGTATGCTAAGAAGTCTGTATGAGGAAATAAAAGAGTTTTATAAGGACTTGAGTTAATAGATTAGAATGATGAGAAGGGATGGATTGTTGGCAATGATTGGTGTTGGTGTGGTTGTGATGGATTGCATTTGAAACAAAGGGAAGTGGATACTCCACCCAAAAAGGGAAACAATAATTTGGTCATGCTTTAAATTAAATGGGACAAATCTGTCTCTAAATTTGTATGTGAATTGTTTCAAAAGGGATGGCACCTGACCTGCTCAAATACCTCACACCTTTGTCTCATTGTTGGTGCATTCACAACCAAGCTTATATCACATCTACTTTTTTTTTTTTTTTTTTTTATATTAAGGGAGTATTTAGTTCAACATTTTTCAAAAGAATGATAATGATAATGAGTAGTAGAAATGTTTTTTTTTCTTTTCGGGTGATTATATTGTTAATATTTTGTTCTAATTTGAAATAAATTGAATACGAAGTATTTTTAATTGAGAAATATTGGAATAATGAGAGAGAGACAAATAATTATAGGGATTAATATAATTAATTTAAATGAAGAGTGATTTATCATCTTTTTATTTTCATTAATTACTGTCTTCATTTTCATTACCATTGCATATAAATATTTGAACCAAGTGGACCTGGAGTATTATACATGTGTCCTACAGATGTTATGTTGGGTAGAGCATATAATCTGTACAAACACAATTTAATGTGTTCACTAGTTAATTAACACGAATGATGTATACATATTTGATGATTGTTTTAATTAAAATATTTTCAATAAAATTGTAAAATAATTATCTTTGTAATCTTTGGAAAAATATTCTTTTAGTACTGTAATTATAGGGTAGTTTGTATTTTAAGGATAATATGTTTTCGGGCTTGAAAATGTAGGACAATAATTTTGCAAAGTAGTAAATCTAGGACAATTGAGCCTTAATTAGATTTTATTTGGACTCAATCTTAGATTTACAACTTTTCAAAATTATTGTTCTATTTTTTCAAGCCGAAAATATATTGTCCTATTTTTCCAAGCCCGAATATATATTGTCATTAAATCATAACTACTCTATAATTAAAGTTCTAATTTTTTTTCCAAATTTGTAATTAACATTTTAGTTATAATTATAAAATGGTTCACAAAATTGACATTAATTATAAATTAGTTCTATGCAAATAAAAATTATGTGTCTTTGCAAATATTTTGATCCAATTTGTAAATATGATTACTTTTTTTAAACCATTTTATAAATGTTCCAATATTTTATTGTAAAATAATTAATATTTTTTAATAAATAATTAATACCATCCGTTTGGAGAATTTTTTAGTAAAATAATTAATACAATTTGTAAGGTCCCAAAAAGATATCAAGTGTGTCTGGAATCAAATAAAATAAAATGAAACAATAAATAAAGCATGTTACTCAAAATCTTGACGCATTCAGCATAACACTTTTAATAGAGACTCAAATTCTATTTTGTAAATGGGCAAACTTTTTCATAGATTATAGTGAGTACAATTCAGTATTCACTATAATTATAATGAATACAAATAAGATTTAATATACATATCTTATCGAATTTAAATGGCTAAGTGTATGAAATACACAGTCAAAATAGGTCTGTTTAGAAATGCTAAGAAATTCTATCTGCTCACACTTTAAAATATCTATCGTTAATCAAAGTATTATAAAAGTGAAGTAACCTAAACTGAGATATATTGGCCTAGATGCATTAAACACTACAAGTAATACTTAGAGCATTTTTGTCATCCTTTGTTGAATATGCAATCTCAATTTATAGTGAAATATGGACGTGCATATCTTCTTCAAAGATCCATTGAGAATGATCTATGTTTGTGTGCGATTATTCATACCCAAATTTCTCTAAATATACCCAATTACTAAATATACTCAATTTAAAATAAAAAAATTAATTTAAAATACTAAGCATACCCCATTTTTACTAATATATCTTTTTTTATTTTTGACTTATTCTACTTCTCTCTCACGTCCTAACTGCTATATTCATGGAGTCCAATCATCTCTCTCATCCAATAAATCCTACCTCAGATTCCTTCGAAACCATTTTACAGCTCTACGCAGCCCTAAAATTTTATGTTGACGATCATTCATATTTTATCAACGTACACAATTTACAGATCAATTCAATCTCATTTTTTATTACTATACACAATAAATAATTAAAAGGACATTTGCCTATTGTTGAAGAGCGATGTGACAGGGGTGACGTGGAAGAGGGTCATCCGTCGTATTTTCCACGACGATACAGAAAGGTTGGAAATTATGAAATTTTGAATGAGGAACCGAAACACGCGTGTGAAACCCCTGTTTTCACCCCTAATTGTGATTTTCAGGCGGAGAAAAAAAAACTCAGGTGAGATCTGAAGGAGCGTGGAGAAGAAGACATAGCGTTTAAGTTTCAGAAAAATGGCGACGCACTGTTTTATTTCTTTTTAATTGTGGAGCATTAATATGACTTGAGAGAGAAGAAATAATTGGGATATTTTTAGAGAAATTTGGGGTATGTATAGTCACACCTTCTAAGTATATCTTCCAATAACTACTCATATAATTCTTTAATAACTGTTCATGTTTCAATATGTATAACTGCCGGTTAACAAGGTATATCTTCTCATTCTTTCCTTTATTCTTGTTCTTAAAAGATTTCTCTGAAATTTTGAAAAATAACATGAATCGTCAACCTACGATCAATAATATTGAGAATAATATTAAAATAACAAAAGTTAATTTTTAGAAGAAAGATCGAATATTGTGTTTAACGTGACAATATTGGTACCAACATTAACTTCAACACGATTAAAAAATACAAGTAAATTAAAATCAATTACACAATAAGAGTACTACGAATTTGTACCATGCACATGTCGTATTACTACACACTAATCTATGTAGGTGCCCGTGACAATTTTTGTATTTTATGTTCTCTAATTTAGGATGCTTACCAAATTGTACTAGATGATAAACAATTTTCAATTGTATATCAAGACCTTACAATACTCTTCTTCGTATAAAAGAAAATTTATACTCTTTTCGTTCCAAAATTATCTTCACATGTATATTATTCTAGAATTAATACTATTTTCATTTCATAATTTTTTCATCTTTTTAATTTAGTCTCATATGCTTTTTCAATTTCGTCCGTTAACAATTTAAATTTATCCAAATTAGTCTTAAATGACCGGAAATTACATTAAACGACGTCGTTTTGTTCACATGTCACTATTTTTCGGTCATTTGGAACTTATTTAGATAATTTTGAATTGTTATGGGACTAAATTGAAAAGATAAAAATTATGGAACCAAAATAAAAAAGTATAAAAGTTATGGGATGAAAATGATATTAGTTTATGGTTACGTGTCCTTTTTTCAGACGTGGCATAATGAATCAATAAATTCAATCGTCGTCTCCATCACCGTCGAATCATGGCAATAATTTGACAAAATTATATGGAGATCAAGAATTTGCAGATAATGATTGCAGAGAAGGAAGACTCAAAGAAGCAAGCTTTAGCACAGAAGTGGAGCTCGAACAAAGATCGTCACATGAAGGTGGAGGGTCGTGGCAAGAGGATACAGATGTCGGCACTCTGCACATATGAGAGTCTTGTTTTTTTATTTCAATTTTTAGGTTTTAATTTTATATTTAAGATTTTTTTTAATTAGAAAATTAGTATTTGAAAATTTAAATTTAATTTATTTAGAGAATTTATTGAGTCAACATGTCATATGTGTAAAATGGTAGAAATATTAATAATTTATTCATAGTATGGGACTAAATTAAAAAAAAAATTATGGGACCAAAATGAAAAAGTTAAAAAATTATGGGACGAAAATGGTATTAATGGTTAACCCTATTCCGTCGAAAAATAGTAACGTGACCGGTAAATGAACAATACGACATCGTTTAATGAAATTTTCGATTATTTGAAACTTATTTGGATAAATTTGAATTGTTATTAAACTAAATTGAAAAAATAAATAATTATGAAACAATAAAGTGAAATACTGCGAGACTGAAATAATATCAATCTCTATTATTCTTATGAAAGGAGATACAATATCTTATGTTTTTCTTTATTTTTGATTACTAATTTTTACATAGATATTTTAAAAGCTACTACTATATCCCATTTTATTTGTAGATTCAACCAGTCTAATAATACTAATTTAGTCTAATTATATTAATTTGTTAAGCACTTTGTCATCAGTGTACGTATTATATGAATTTATTTAAAAAAATAATCGTTGAATTCAAGATATTACTTTAGAAAAAGCTTCTCCATCATGGGTTTGAATAGTGAATTTTTTATGAGGTGCTCAAAACCAATAGTTACAAGGATAAAACTAAGAGTAAGTCTTCTTTGCACCAGTTACATCGTGCAATTCAAGTATAATTTTTAAAAATTACACAATTTATTACTGAAAAGTTGCACAAATTATTGCTGAAAAGTTACACTAATGAAAGATACACATTTTAGTAATAACATATGTAATTTTTTTTGATAGTATTTTGTGTAACTTTTAAAAAATGAATTTGAGTTGCACCGTATAACTGTTGCATACAATACTAATTTTGAAACTAAACTCGACAAAAAAGTATAGAGGGAATATAATCCCACAAAAAAAAACTCAAAAAGATCATTATAAAATGGAAATAAAATGAGATCTATTCCATTTCTACAAACAAAATTTAATAATAAGAGCCCTCTGAAAATTATCCTTCCCTTGCTTTCCATAATCTCCATATCACACATCCCATAATCTCAATACTACTTTTTGGGTCACAAATGATAAATGTAAAAGCTCGAGGATCGATAAGTTTATCGAATAAAAGTCAAAAGGTGGCAAGAAAGACGTTAGAACATGGGAGTTGAATTTAGATTAAAGGGGGGGAAATATTAATTAAAAAAAAGGGTCGTGATTCAAATGAATGTAAAAATGGGGAGCAATAATTTCAATTCTTCTTTCGGTTGAGAAAATCCAGAAATTAATTTGAGTTTGTCAAAAAGGTCATGCAATTTGGTGACTCAATCATGTTATTTTTTTGTGCACACCTCCCACTATCAAAGTGAAAGACGCATAGTTGTAAACATTGATTTTATGAGGAGAAAAAAGGGGCTTAAAACATAGAATATTCGCCAACATCATGTTCTTCAATTAATCCTAGTAAAACCTTGCACAATAATTATGAGAATTCTTAAAAATTATTTGTGTCTTATTGGTAAAAGGAAAATATAGTATATTTTAATTATTCATCGACCACAATTTGCTTGTGTCAGTATTTGAATCGGGATCAATGACTTGATGGATCAATCTGAATATCTTATCTAAAAAAAAAAATTAGTGAATTTCAAATGACAAAAATATATATAGGTGAATTTGATTTCTTCAAATGTTAAATATTATATATTTTTATTATTACTATCGTATATACACTCATTACTATTTAGAAATTAAATATTTTTATTGAACTATAACAATAAGTACACATAATAATGATACTGCAGATATATATAACAGTAAAACTTGACAATGAAGTTGAGTTTATAAGATACCTACTCACTTCAAATTCGTCTTAAAATTATCCAAGCAAAACACAGCTTGTTGATACTCTTGAGTGTTGACATAATAGTGGATCATCTTGTTCATGCGGCCAGGCTGAGTTTGAGGATAGTGTATATGGGAAATAGAGGTCAAATTCTAGGTATAATGTATATGCACTATATTTAGAGTGTGATTCGACATTAAAATGTTGAAAGTTAAGAAGTTGATAAGAAATGCAGGGTTACATTTATTAGCATTGGGTTATCCCTCATTTAGTTTGCACAATTTTGAAATGGAATAATATACTTATTTAGTTATCCTTAGTCCGCTTGTTTTGACAAATCAAGACGTTGGTTTGAGACCTTCATCGAGCTGACCTCCTAGGTTGGTTTCGGACGAAAGTGAAGGGCAGTCTTCTGTCGTTCGTTTCCATTGAGGATATAATTAATTGGAGATTACAAGAGTTAACTATCCAAATACACACACATATTTGAAAAGAGTTAACTCTCGAATTTTTTTACATGAAAAGTAGTTTGGCACAGCTTTATCCACAGTTTTTTTCAAGTTATCCCTTATTCATCAAAATTAAATCCTCCACAATAATAGTATGCCATAATATTGAGAAACCACCGTGTTTATTAACCCAAATCTGGTTTATCAGGAGAAGTAAACGCAGGTTCAAATTTTAAATGATGTCCAATAAGTTCTACTACCTCCGTCCCAGGAAAGTTTGCGCTACTTTCCTGGGCACAAGTTTTAAGAAAAAGTGTAATGAATAGAATGTGTATGGTGGAGATTGTGAGGTAAAAATTTTAAAGATGGAGATTTAAAGGAATATTTCCATTTTAGGAGTATGCAAACTTTTGTGGGACAAATTAAAAAGGAAAGTATGCAAACTTTTGTGGAACGAAAGTAGTATTTAAAAAAAATTGGTCCACTAAATTGAGCTTTTGGGTTTTCTGCAGTTGAAAACTTAAAAACTGTAGTTCCCTATTTCCATCAAATTATAAAGAGAGAAAATAGAAAGAGATTTAGTCTTGTATGCACTACATGTACGTACAATTCAAATTTTTTTTTTTTAAAATTACCCTAAACATCAGTAAAAAGTCACACCTATTACAATTTAATAACGGACAATTCTTCAATATAATTTTTCAGTAATCGCAAGAATATATTTTAAAAAATTGCAGAAAAGACATCCAGAAGAAAAACGAATGCTACTTAAGTTCCATAAATCAACATGGAAATTCATAGTGAACACACAACATAGAACTTCATTTCAAAAAAGTATGCGAAGTTTAGATGCTCGCAAGCTACAAAATCTTTTCACATTTTCCATTAACTGAGTTGAGTTTTAATCTAACAACTGAGAACTATATATATCACCATAATAATTCGATGTTGAGATCTACAGACAATTACCAGTTAAGCAAATTTGAGGATAGAACTTGTCAGCTTTGTAGAGAACCGCAGCATTAAATGTTGTTCCATCACTGCTTTCAGGACCATCAACCAAAATCTTGTGCGTACACTTCCGCCGGTGCAGTGATGTTTTGGAATGGAACACGAGAAAATGCGGTCCAATATATCATAGCATATTTCATACTATAGGTGTGATGAATTAAGAAATTAAGATATGATATTCAAAATATAATTTTTCCAAAGGATTTGAGCAAACCAAGATGAAAGCTGCTGTGAGTGTGATGGATATACTGGTAAAGAAACAAACCTTGAGATGAGACACATGTGGGCCCAGTTAACTACTGCGTAAATATCTAGCCTTTGAATCCTCAGCTTCATCCTCATCATCGGTATCAATTTGTTTTATGGATGCAGACCTTGTATGCAAGCTCATTCGGCGAGGAATATAAACATTAAAGTAATAATTTGCAACATCTTTCCTATTCTTGTTGGAAAAAGACTTCAAGACACGTTTCCAAAAGCTTTTTGTGTTGGATGATGGTCTTTTTTTCATTAAAGACTCAAAAGTTTGTTGCTCATTCAATGACCATGACTCTGAGACTTGCTCACCCATTTGATCGAACTTCCAACTGAAAAATGTAGGGCCAAGATCATTTACCAGAAGGAGTCTCTCGTCATGTATATGACGTTTGGTACAGTCAGCAGTCCCTGGGGAGACACAATAGCAAGAACTCTGTCTTCCCTTTCCGATTTTTCTATCGGACGTTTTTGTTATTTTATTTTCACATGGCCAAACTTGGGAGCCCAACCACTTAAGACTTTCAGAATTGTTTTTATATTCCTCAATGGCAGTATTCCTATCCTCTGGGCCATTCCACTCAGGAACGTGGGCCTGGAATCTAGGCCCAACTGGAATAACCTTCCTTTGAAGATGATCTCCAACAAAATTCAGTATCCTGGGTGACCGTCGAGGAGTCTTAAGGTGTTTCCTGCGCGCCCCATTTGACATTGATGATTTCTCTGGACTTGGACGGTTTGAACCATGGACAGATTCATCAGAATCTACTGTCACATAATCTATGACGGAACAGGCAGTGGCTAATCGTTTCTCTGGCAAAGCATCATCAAATGTTACTAAACTGCTAGAAGTACGATAATCAAATACATGAGTAGAGTCAACTGAACTGAGTAAACATGCCACTGATGAAGTATGGGAGAACTGCTTTCGACATAATTTTGGCTTCTTCTGCTGGTTTGGCAAAGCAAAGTCAGAAGGAGCAACCAGCTTATCTTTGACGAACTGCTCAAGTTTCCGCTTTCTCTGTAAGAAGACGAAAAAAAAGTCATAGTACACAAATTTAGGGAAATATCATCACAAAATAACTTGTTTATAGGGGAATACAAGGATTACAGTGTTGAATTTATGTAGCAATTCATCCGAGGTGGTAAAAGCCAAACAGAGACGACTTTTCTTCATAAAACTAGCATTTTCTTCCCATAATTAATCAAGAAAGATCATAGGTGGTTCTCTAAGTTAGTGGAGACAATCCTTCGCTCCACCAACTTTAAAAATGGTAGCTTAATCCATCAACTGTTTCGAATGTTATAAGATGCCTCCAAATTCTGATTCCAGAGAAATCTTCCGTCAAAATTAAACTATAGTTCATATCTAACATCAATTCTGAAATAAAAAAATGCATTATCTTCCAGCCTGGTAAGCACTAGGCACGAACGTAATGGTCATTCCTAACTCCGTATCAGTGATATATTTTAATGCTGGATCTGGATACTAATAGAAAGCTATATCTAGATAGTGCGAGATTAGACATTCCTCCCCCTTCCAAGCGTTTTGCTCATATGGTCATTACCAAAAAGTTCAACCAATATGGAATAAACTCATGCCTATATTTTGGTCTTACAATCCTTAACTGGATATTTCTGTTACGGTATTAACCTTTCAAACTTAATAGAACAGTTTTGACAGCTGAATTGACAAATCTAAGACATAAATAATTAAATAGCTGTATGTAAGGATATGTGTACCCATATCCTAATTTTGGATCCTTTTTCGTTACCTATATCCACATATCCTAAATTTGAAAATATAAGAAGTCGGACTCTTGTATATGTATGTACTACACATGACACCCCCACTCAAGTCCAAGCAACATTCGACACAATTGGTGTGAGGCTTGTCATAGCGACCCAACTATGGCTTCATAACACTTAACATGAGTATTTGCTGAGATCAATCATTCACGTCTTTGAACTTGCTTAATTCTTTAAAAAATGATAACCAGCCATTTGAATTTGCAATCCAACAAATGTGATCATACAAATAACTAGATTCATCTTCTTTGCAACTCAAATTCACCCAATCAACATGACCTCCCTTAACAGTTCACAGATTTGGAATCAAAACAACTAATAAGCTTCAATAAACAATTGCATGTCATTCATACATATCATCCGTAAATGGTGAGAAGAACTATTGTACCTAGTTTTGATAACCTCGCAAAGACTAGATTCATGAAAACATAATATAATAGTGATTGCAAAGACCCTCTAAAAATAGTTTAAAATAAGCTAACTTTTAGTAAAGGGTATGATAACAATTGGTGAAATATGATTAAAACAATCAGCTATACATTGATTTTGAGAAGCAACAGTATAGCTGCTTTAAACTAATCCTCAGTCTTTTTTTTTTTTGCAAAACAAAGGCAATGTCTTGTATTTACAAGTCGCACGGCACACTGGAGTATATTATTTTAAAGTATTAGATATTTTCACTTAAAAAATGTTGATTTTTTAGCATTAATTGTTTCACTATAAAAAATGTAGTATTAGTTTTAGTAAAAAAGTGACAATTGATCGTTGCAACTGGTTTAAAAAAGACCAACTCAAAATAAGGTGTGTGCCTTTTTTCAGACGTTTTTAACCTTATATTTTTGTGTTGATCCAATTGTAAGGGGCTATAACTATAAAATTGCTGTAAAGTTATAATTCAGCAAACACATCTGACACTTGAAATTTTAGCAGAAACACTTACTTTTATACACTATTTTCCTACAAAAATCAGTTTGAACCACTCTTCTAAAGACAATCAACTGCAAACACCCAGTAACTGAAGTTCTCACAAATTGGGCAGCTAAACTTAGGTAAAGTTTACAGTTTTTTCAACCAAGACAGGGATTGTAACAAGCAATAGTTCATCTTATATCCCACATAAATTGTGAGTCATGCAATAGTGATGGTAAAATCCCCTCTTAGGTTGTGGGGCACAAATTAGCAAAACCTAGTGACAAAGTATCACTTTGGGGCCTCCACCTTGTAGCCGCGATAAAAAGTATAAGACCATGTTTGTTTCGCAACTCACCAGGATGGCAGTACAGTTCTAAGATTTTGCAGTCCAAGTCACATTTTATTTTGAGATTTAAAATCAGGTTTTCAAATCCTAACTCAATGCCAACCCTAAAATGATCAAAAAACAATTCTTACTCTTCCCAACACATCTCACACCAATAAAACAAGTAAATATCATACTTATTTCAAAATTTAAAAAATAACACATCAATCAGTGACAGACTGACAGTAACCATAGTATTGAAAGGCGAGCCTTGGGCACTAAAGGCAAGAGAGGCTATAGGCTTAGCGCCTTTTATATGAAACTTTTGATATGTTCTATGGTCAAAATCTTAAATACACTTCAACACTTTTAATCCAGTATTATATGTATCCTATTGACACTTTTTTAAGCAGTAACACTTTTAAAAATTAAAATAAGCAAAGGTCTCATATGCAACCGGTGCACAGTGCACTCACTCAACAATTGAGATTGTTTATACTGAAAAGTTAAGGTTAATTATATAGAAAAGTGAGGGTTGATTTGATTACCACTGAAAAGTTTGCACTATTATTAATTTTCAATATAAACTTTTCAGTGTAATCAACTCACACTTTTCAGTATAATCAGTATTAACTTTTCACTATAAACAATCTCAACTGTTGAATGAGTGCACCATGCACCAGGTGCACATGAGACCTACTCTTAAATAAATACTTAAAATAAAGTATAGATGATAAAAAATAAAACCCTAAAACGAGGGTATTCAACTCAAACGTCTGCTGCCCTCCTCCTCTCTCACAGCTCTGAGCACCGGCCACCACCTACAGACCACCACCACACCGGCCACTGCCTCCACACTGCCGCCGGTTCAAGGTTTTTGTGAAGAATGAACTCGTGAAGTCTATCTTCACTTTTTTATATTAATTTTTTGTTTACCTTATGTTATAATGTTTGTTTATTGTGTTTTTTGGTAGTATTATGTGGTAGAATTTTTCGCCTCCATCCTCTTGGTGCCTCTCGCCTTTAAAAACTATGCATATTACCAAACAATCATTACGCACCTAATTAAATATAATTTATACAACATCAATCACTAGTAACATTGATTTGATATAAGGTAAAATCCACACTATCAAAATTCCTATAATAAACACATACTCCCTCCGTCCCATAATTGTTTTCACACTTTCCTTTTCCGTTCGTCCCACAATTGTTTTCAAACCCTATAAATGGAAACTGATACTTTAACTTTATCCTCACAATCCAACTAATCTCATTATTTTAATAATATAACTTTACACAAAACTCTACTTTTCTTAAAAATTGTGTCATCCCAAAGGTGAAAACACCTTTGGGACGGAGGGAGTATTTTCTACTATTCATGAGGATTTCAAAACCCAAACTTCTCCACACACCTAAATACCAAAACAAACATAGCCTAAGTATGAGCGTCTAGGGCACTGTCTTGTTTTTACATCGGCAAACTATGGAGTGTATAAAGATGGCATTCTTGGAGGGTGAAAAGAACATGACATCGACTCTGCATTCCCAAGAGGGTGACACATATATCCCACATAGATAACGGGATAAAATTAGAAAAAATGTGAATGACTTATCAACAAAGACTATTAAAGTCAAATTAGAATATTTTCAGGTAAAATGGGCCTGATCTTGCTCAGTCACACATGGTTCCTAACGAAGTGGGATCTTGGCGTGACAAGGTGGTATCTTGTGAATATGTAGATTCCTCTAACAATTTTAGTTATTATACTAGCAAACTCAAGCCCTATGGTTTGAGCCCAACAAGTAACTACTAGTGAAGCCGAACTTCGAGTCCAAACTCAAGCCCTATGGTTTGAGCCCAACAAGTAGCTGGCTATGCATTTCAGGGTCCAAGTGCAAAATCCGATACAATCCAAAGATTGTCTCTTATCGGAATAAGAGGGCAACATACATCAATTTAAATAGTTTATGGCATTAAACTTGCTGTTTTAACAGACAGAGAAGGGAGAAAACACACTCACTCACTCACCCCAATGCCCTGTCCTGATTTAGCTCCTATCAAGATACGCAAAGACCAACTTAAGGCACAAAAAATATTCCCAAATCATGCAATATTAAGGAACAAATAAGTGTGTTAATAGACCTTACCCAAGGAATTTCAGAATCTTTTAGCATCATGACTTTTCTGAGCATAACAATCTGATTCCACAAAGGCTGAATATTATCTTGTGCAAACTGTGGCCTAAATGGATCCATGGCAAGTTCTTTCAGCTGAGCTACCATTTCTACCACAGAATATCTTCCAAAAATTGAATTGCCTTGCACATCTTCTATGCCTTCACTGAAATATGAGACAGCATTTTCTTTGCTCTTCGCTTGTTGTCTGCTCATCTCTCCACCCACCTCTGTTTTACAATTCAACCTAGACAATTCAGGAGGACAAAAAAATTAACTCGGTTTTGAATCCTCAAATATTAAATCAAAACCCTAGTGCATAAAAATGGATAAATTAAATCCCAAGAACAATCCACCATATTAGACAAACTCAAATCATGGGGAGATTTTTCAATAGCATTAATTGCAAAAAAATAAAATAAAAATAACACCTAGTTTAGCATGTATTATTATCGGAGCTAACCCATTGACATAGCTTCAATCCCAGTACATCAAAGTAAGTTTAAATCGCTAAAAAAGGAAACCATTATTTTCAACTTATGCAACTACAAGCTCTCTTGACTACGTACATCCGTACAAACGAAAATCTGAAAATCCCTGATTTAATAAAAAAAATCCCACAAATCAAACTTCGGGAAAAAAAGAACAAAAAAAAAAAAAAAACAAACAAACACACCCCTAAAACCATGGGGGTTCAGATTTGAACCACGGAGACCTTGCATGACTCCTCCACCGCGAATCGCTACTTAATAGAACACACGCAATAAAATGCAATCAACTACAATTTTATGTATTCATATTGCATATGCAAAACACTGTATGTTGATAGATCCATTCACACAAATTAAAGCAGGGTGAGATTTTTGTTAAGGAAACTCATATTGCTTGAAATATTCGAGGAACAGAGAAAACAGCATACATAAAATGCGCTGCTACGGCAATCGGTGGAGAGGTTCACGCACTTCTCTTCTCCTCTCTCCTTGGGTTCAAAAAGAGTGGGGGATGACTTCTCAACTATTTGCAAAATGATTTTGGCTTTCCTAGTCTATTGCAGTCTCTAAATGGTAATGGGCATGGATCTTCAGTCGGGTGCGGGTCGGGAAAAATATCACTATTTTTAAACAAATATACTACCTCTATCCCAATTATTTTTTCTCATTTTTATTATTCCCCTTACTAAAAATAATAAAATTGAAAAAAGATAAGGACGGATGGAGTACAATAGTCCATTCATCCACTAAAAATATATCCATTATTGTATTTGCACATATTTAAAAAAAAAATTCAAAGTTGTTGAAGTTGAAAATAGGTAATCGCACGCTTTTTGGCCGCCTAGTCGCTGCCTAGACGGCCGCCTATTTTTTTTAAAAAAATTTAAAAATACAAAATGTGGGCCGCGTAGAGGGCGCCTAGACCCGAAAACGCCTAGAAGTGCCGATTTTGCAGAAATTGGGTCGGCAAGAGGCCGCCTAGGCCGATTTCTGCATCACTGAAAAAAATAGATAAAGTAAGAGTATTGTGAAACGTATTGTGGAGATCACTTATGAATAAATTAATAGATTATGAAAGTGATAATAAATGTGATGATTTTTGTAAGCACGTAAAAATTGCACCAAATTAAATAATGACACGTGTATAAATTAAATAAATATCAAACATATATTGCTATTTTAATTTTGAGGATTTATCAAATTAATTCTCTAATTAAACAGTAAAATGATATTTATTGTACACGGTACAAGTCATTATTAAATTACGAGTCTCCATGTACTCGTAAATGACAATAAATGGCTGATTTGCCCTATTTATGAAGACGACGGAAATCAATCAAGCCAAATTTGGTTGATTCATAAATCCTGTCAATCAAATCGGCATCAACCAACCGGAGCGCGCCACGTGTCAGCACAAGAAAGGAAGGTCTTCACCTCTCCACCCTATAAATAGGGGCATTTCTTGTTCATTCTAAAGTGGTCCACACCCATTGAAGAGGAACGAGCAACATAAATCCTCTTGACGAGCAAAACTGCGAGCTAAGGAGATCCATCGATCCAGCTCTTCGAAGATTCAAGTGTTCTTCACCAAATCTGAAGAAGTTCTTTGAAGATTCAAGTCGTTCTTCGTCAAAACCTTCCAGAAACACTATTTGATCAAAGACAAGAGGCCAAATCCCTCCGATCAGACGCTTTTCTTGAATAACACTTTGAAGATCATCAAGCGTTCTTCGCCATCTTCAAACATTCT
>JAPKLY010000240.1:0-20858 GCA_026898435.1 Prunella vulgaris | reverse complement strand
TTGATTCAGCAAGCTCAACTCCTCGCTCCCAGTCAGACTCCTCATCAACTTCAGAAGCAGCTTCAGTGATGATGGTGGACACTTCAACTATTGAAGAAAGACTCTCAAGTCTGCTCAAAGTTGTTGAAGACCTTGCCAGTCGTGTCAAAGAACGAGACTCTACAATTGCTAAGCTGATTAGTAAGGTGGACGGCGTCGAGTCAAGTCATGCTCGTGAAAAGAAAGTTGAAGAGTGTGATGAAGTTGAGACTTCGAGCAAATGCCAAGCAGTTGAGACCGAGTCAAGTGCTAGGGAGCTGCCGATATCAGCTGATGGCGGGATACAAATCGACCAACTTAAAGAGCTCATCTTGGAGACAGTCGATGGGAAGTTTGAAGACGACTCCAAGTCAAGCCACAACTATGGTTCCCGTCTCAATTTGGAGTTGGACCTGCCCCGTCCCACGAACCCGGCGGGTTTTACTTGCCCCGACCCATCTACCCGCCTATTATTTTATTTTATTTTATTTTTATCATACATATCAAATTCATTATATAAAATATATTAAATTTTAAAATATAACATTAATATGCATATGAATGATTTAAACAACAATAAATATGCAAAATAATCCACTTCAAGTTTCAAATTATTAAATCTAAATATTTAAAATCATACATATATTGTTCATTGAAATTAAAATAATAAAAAAAATTAATGAACTCTAGTTTGTAAAAATTTTGATCGTGACTTTATTAACATATCTAATATAATAATTGAATGAATATGTTAATTAATAGCTTAATTTTTATATATTTAATTATATATATATAATATATTTATTTAACTATATATTTAATTAACACACACACACACACACACATATATATATATATACGGGGTGAGTTCACCTAATACCAGGACCCGTCCCAGACCCGACGGATTTTTGGTCAAACGGGTTCAAACCCGCCCCGTGACCCATTTGACCGGGTTTTTACCCGGCCCGTACGGGGCGGGTTCGTGGCGGGACCGAGTTTGAACCCGCCCCATTGCCATCCCTAGTTGTGTTTGGAAATATGAGATTTTATGTGTTGTGTTTGGAAATATGGACATTAAAAGTGTTGAGTCTTGTAATTATTCCATATAGGCATATATATATATATATTTATAAATAAATTTATTCAATAATATAAATCTATACACATATAATTTGAGGCTACCTTATCCATACAATATTTAAAATATGAATGTTCTCACATCTACGTAAGTATTTAAGATTTAAATTATAAAATTTTATTATTATTATTATATAAGTATGTTAAAAAGAAAATCAAGAACATATCAAATATATTATTAAAAAAATCAAGAACATAATATTTGATAATATAAATTTTTATTATTATATAGGTATGTTAAAAAGAAAATCTAGAACATAAAAAAAATTATATTATAAAATAATCAAGAACATAATATTTCATAAGATTTATTTTCTTACGATTTCTTGAATTTAGATATACATATATTAATGATTTATATAATTTATAAATTAAGTAATTAAAAAATATGTACACATACACAATGCATACATAATATTATGTTCTAGAACATCTTTTTTTCCCTATAATTATAAATAACTTAGGGTGTAAAATAACTTACGATATGTATGACGCGGACACATTGATTTTAATGGGAACGTGTAGTTAAAATTGAACATTAAAAATAAATAAACAATATCAGAATATTAAGAACATGAAAAAAAGAACATTAAAAATACAAATAAACAATTCAAAAAACAAAATTTAAAATCAAATAAATCTACAATTGTAGCAATTAAACATTACCTCCAAAAGAAAACCATGAAAAATGTGTAGCAATAGAAAAAAAATATTATTTCACCAAATTAGATGTAAAATATGAACCCGTAAAAAATCGAATATAAAAAAATAAACAATTTGAATATCAGAATACGATAAATAAAAACATCAGAATAGAAATAAAAAGAAGCAAGAGACACACAAAAAATAAGGTTAAAAGATGAAAATAATAATGTTTCTAGATTTGAAATTTACAAAAGTATAAAAATTAAGATGAATGGTTGAGATTAAAAAAATAGATATAGGATTTGATATTGTGAATATATTTATAAAATTTATAAAATATATATATATATATATATTTATAAAATATTAAAATGTATGATCAAGATTAAAACATTTAAAATATATGATCGAGAGCAATATTTTATATCAAAATTAATAAGAATAGATGAATTTTAAAATTGGACATTTTAATTGACTTCATAACTTTGTCTTTATATAATATAAAAATATATAAAATATATATATTTTTAAATAAGTTGGCCGGTTAAGTATATAAGGCCTTTTACAAAGCCTAAGTGTAAGCCAATTTAATGAAATTAATTTTTTAATAAGCCTTAACTCAACCCATTTTTATAAATAAGTTAGGTTAGGTTAATCCTTTAACAAACTACACCGGAGCTAGCTTGTTAAAGTCCTTATAGGGTGATCTAAACTTATTTATATTTCTAAGTATAAAATATAAATAAATAATGTTTTTGAGGGGTGAGTTTGAAGAGATAATACATCTTTCATCCCATAAAAAATTTATAATTATTTTTTTGTGACATTCCATAATAACTTATACATAAACAATTTTTTTTTTCCATAAACTCTATCCTCGCAAAATTATACATTTATATAAAATATCATTATTTAGTCACTTTCTAAAGCTAAGCCTAATACAGAAGTTTGTGTACTCTTATTCAAAAACAACGTTATTACAAAAGTATTGTACTATGTGGTGATTGGTAGTCAATATTAAGATTACAAATTTTGTAAGTAAAATATATATCATGTTATTTGGTAGGGCGTGATAGAAAAGTAACATAAAATTAATCCTAAAAAGTAATCTTACTTGATAGGGTGTAATATAGAAAGAGAAAAAAATAATTTTATTTGGTAGGATGTACTAATTAATATGTAGATATATAAGAACAAAAGTTACTATTGAAGCCATACAAAATTGTAAGGGGTGGAAGGTGAGTAATTTATTATATTGTGAACAGTGAAAATAGTGTAATACGAATTCTTCTTTTACCGGGTCGGTCATATAAAAATCAGATCAATATAAAATTTGTATCCTCTATCAAACAGATAAGTCAATACAAAAATTTATATTATATCTCTTATACGTCCCGCCTAACAAAATTAATTACTACTTCCATTTTAGGAAAGTTTGCGGTATTTTATTGGGCATAGATTTTAAGAAAAAGTGTAATAAGTAGAATGTGTATGGTGGAGATTGTGAGATAAAGATTTTAAAGATGGAGATTTAAAGAGATATTTTTATTTTGGGAGTATGCAAATTTTTGTGGGACAAACTAAAAAGGAAAGTATGTTAACTTTTGTGGGATGGAGGTAGTATTTGATTAAAGTGTTGCAGCGAGTGGGAGCTTATAGTTATAAAAGAAACGCCATTGCTCAATCAGTTATGGCGACGCAGCTGCCCCAAAACCTGACGCCCAAAGTCTTAATTCAGCTCCTCAAATCGGAGAAGAATCTCAACTCGGCTCTCAGCCTCTTTAGCTCGGCAACTAGACACCCTAATTACATACATTCCCCTGCCGTTTTCCACCACATCCTACACCGTGTCTCCGCCTCCACGGACCCCAAGCTCCTGCCCAACATCACCCGCATCGTTGACCTCATTCGAACCCAGCAATGCCCTTGCTCCGAAGACACAGCGTTATATGTTCTGAAATTTTACTCGCGAAATCAAATGGTGGAGCAAGCTATGGAAATTTTCCAGAAAATGAAGGAGGTTTTCGGCTGTGAACCCGGGGTGAGGTCTTATAATTGTCTGATGAATGGGTTTGTGGTATCCAATCAGCTGAGTAAAGCGGAGGTTTTCTCTAGACATTTTCGGTCTATGGGTGTACCTCCGAATTTAGAAACTTTAAACATTTTGATCAAAATTGCTTGTAAAAAGAGGGAGTTCGACAAGGCGCGAGAGGCAATCGACGATATGTGGGCAAGAGATTTGGTTCCAGATGTTTATAGTTATGGCACTTTGATCAATGGGTTGGCGAAAAGTGGGGATATAAATGAGGCCATTGATGTGTTTGATGAAATGCGCGAGAGAGGCGTAAGGCCTGATGTTATGTGTTATAACATACTAATTGATGGATTTTTGAAGAAAGGCGATTATATGGGTGCGAAGAATATTTGGGAGAGGTTGACAAACGATTCGTGGGTTTACCCAAATGTTGTTTCATACAATGTTATGATCAGTGGCTTGTGTAAGTGCGGAAGATTCAGTGAGGGCCTGGAATTGTGGGATAGGATGAGAAAGAACGAGCAGAAAATGGATGTATACACGTACAGCACTTTAATTCATGGGTTGTGCAAGTCAGGGGACATTGATGGAGCTGAGAGGGTTTATAAGACGATTGCTGAGAGCAAGATATCACCTGATTCTGTTGTATATAATACAATGCTGAATGGGCTTTTTAGTGCTCGGAGGATTGATAAATGTTTTGAGTTGTGGGAGTTGATGGAGAAGGAGGGTACTCGAAATGTTGCTAGTTACAATATAATGATGAAAGGGCTATTTGATAATGGGGACATAAATGAAGCTAATTATATCTGGGAGCTTATGAAAAAGAGTGGTGTTGCTGCTGATTCCACAAGTTATGGAATTTTAGTTCATGGATTTTGTAAGAATGGGTATAGTAACAAGAGTTTGAATGTGTTGAAGACTGCTGAGGAGAATGGCAGTGTTCTAGACTCCTTTGCTTACTCTGCAATGATCAACGGGCTATGTAAAGAATCAAAATTAGATGAAGCAGTTTCTGTGCTAAAAGGCATGATTAAGGGTGGCTGTGAGCCAAATGCTCATGTTTATAATGCTCTAATCAATGGCTTTGTAAGTGCTTCCAAGTTTGAGGATGCTGTTTGTGTGTTTCGTGAAATGGGAAGTGCGCATTGTTCCCCTACCATTGTTACCTATATTACTCTTATAAATGGACTATGCAGGGCTGAAAGGTTCGGTGAAGCCTATGACCTTTTGAAGGAAATGCTAGACAAAGGATTGAAGCCAGGTGTTATCACTTACAGTGTGTTGCTTAAAGGACTTTGTTTGGGCCGCAAAGTAGATATGGCTCTTAATTTGTGGAACCGAGTAATTAGCCAAGGTTTCAAACCTGATGTGCAGATGCACAATATTTTGATTCATGGCCTGTGTTCTGTTGGCAAAACTGAACATGCTGTGTCACTATATTTGGACATGAATTTCCGGAACTGTGCTCCGAATCTTGTCACCCACAATACCCTTATGGAAGGATTTTACAAAGAGGGTGACTTGCTGAGTGCCTCTGTAATCTGGGCTCGCATATTAAGAAATGGGCTACAGCCAGATATTATCTCGTATAACATCAGTCTCAAGGGTCTTTGTTCTTGCAATAGAATATCGGCTGCCATTTTATTCTTGGACAATGCCTTGATAAATAAAATTGTTCCTACTGTTATTACATGGAACATACTAGTCAGAGCTGTTGTTCATTCTGGGGTTCCAAAGTGATTCACCCCCCATACATTTTAGGTTGCTATCATACATATTCATGTCCTTTTTCATTTGAAGCTAAATTTTCGTTTAGATGACTCATTTGTTTTTGGTGGAAATATTTATTCTCTTCCAATAGTGGTTGGACTCCAGACTCGCTCAATTGTATTTCAGCTGTGCTGTTATTTTACTATTGTAGAGTTTGGTTGGCAAACAACAGGAAATCTGTTTGACTTGTTTTAATGGTTGAGAATCTTGTGCGACTATCTCATGGATAACACCATGTTGCATATCTAATAATCTTAAATTACAGGTTGCTTCAAACGGAAGGCATGATTTGAATTTAAAAGAGGTACCACTATTCTTCTTGTTTTGTATTCTTTATGCTGAACTCCATGGTGACCAGTAGATGGTGCATTTAAATTATATATAGGTTGTATCCTAATCCTTTTGTATTCAGGAACAGTAGATTCAGAAGGAGGCAATTCTCTCGCAAAGGACTTAGAAAGGAGCAGATTGCAGAACCAATTCAATAGAAAGTGACGATTCAAAGCAAGGTAGTCGTCTTCGGGTTTATTTTTATTTTATTTCTATTTATATTTTTTGTTACTCATTATCTGGCCTAAGGACTGACTAATCCGGGGGACCCATAACCCAATGTTCACTAGCGAGGGATCCATTTCAAGTATCTGTATGGACTGACCCATCTCAGGAATTGATGACACCTTGTGGGTTTTGAACCTGAGACCTAGAAAGGAGCATACTCTTAAGTCCCAAGTCTTCACCTGTAGGCCAACCCCTGGGGGTTTATACTACGATATCTGAATATCTACTTTATATTATAAGCGCCCAATTTCTCATATATGTTTGATATAGGAGACTTCTTTTGGACTTTGATACGTGTTGCATGATGATACTCCGTTTTATCTGAATCAAGTTAAGCTAGAAACTTGGAGCATTATGATATACGATACAATACCATTTTCATGACAAATGACAAGCTTTCTTATGGTCAGAAGTTCAGTACACAGCAAAATATAACATGACTTCAGGGATCATATTCATAGTTTTGATGCAACAGCAATGTTAGCCTGATGTATAAGCCCCAGATAGTAATATTTGTTACACAGCGTAAAAGATAATATGATTTTAGTGATCATAGTTGTTTCACCAAACACTATATCGATGCAACAGCAAGATTGACCTGATGTATCAGCTCCAGACAGTAAACAATTTATTTGGAGTTATAATTCATGCTACATATAAGTTCAGGTCACAGCATCAAATATAACTTGGCTTTAGTGATCATAGTTGTTGTATCACTGAACAATACACTGATGCAACAGCAGGTTTTGCCTGATGGATTAGCCCCAGATAGTAAAATTTTATTTGGAGTTATAACTCATGCGACATTTAAGTTCAGTCCACAGTATTAAATATAATACCATTGCTTTGGTGATCATAGTTGTTGGTCCAAACACTGTACTGATGCAAAGCAAGGTTAGCCTGATATATCAGCCCCAAATATTAATATTTTATTTGGAGTTATAATTCATGCTACATTTAAGTTCTACACACAGCATCTAATATAGCATTGGTTTGGTGATTATAGTTGTATCACCTTACACTATAATGATGCAACAGCAGGTTAGCCTGATATATCAGCCCCAAATAGTAATGTTTTATTTGGAGTTATAACTCATGCTACATTTAAGTTCAGTAATATAATAACATTGCTTTGGTGATCATAGTTGTATCACCAAACACTGTACTGATGCAAAGCAAGGTTAGCCTCATATATCAGCCCCAAATATTAATATTTTATTTGGAGTTATAATTTGTTGCACTATTGTATACCGAAGGCGAGGAAAGAAGACGGGCTGAGTCCATTGCAATTTTATAATTAATTGTTGATTAATTATTATTCTTGTTCCAATGTTTATTTTTATTTTGAATAAGTAGGCCCATGGGCCTGTAAGACTATAAGTAGATTCAGTTATAGGGTTTCAAGGGGAGATAGGATTTCTGAGATTTCAGCCTTATGGCGTGGGCGGGATTTTCCCGAAGAGTGTTTATTCATCTTCTTTATTGGTTCATCATCCACTTACTCCAACAATTTGGTCCGACCTGCCGGATCATGACGAGAGCGGAGGAGCGCATCACGACGTTGGAGAGAGGGATGGAAACTTTGGAGAAAGGTTTCAGTGATGAGATTTCGGAGGTGAAGAGATCCATCGCATCCTTGAGTTCTTCAATCAAGGACATTCATGATCTGCTATGTTCGATGTCCTTCTGTTCGATGTCTAAAGGGAAGGACATCGAACCTATGTCGGCTTCCCAGGATCAAGCCTCAACCGCGATAGCCAAAGTAGTACCACCAGTTATGCGCAATCACTCCCCGCGCTTGGAACTACCATTATTTCATGGAGATGATCCTGCCTCGTGGCTTTCCAGAGCGAAGCAATTTTTCTTAGCATTGAAAACACTCCAGAAGACATGAAATTGGAGTACGCCGGGGACGATCCCCAAACTTGAGTTGGCAACGTTTTTCAATTGAATTGCTTAGGCCGCTTGGTGCTGATCCTCGCGCCAACGCCTGTGAAGCCCTAGCTTTGACACGTCAAACCTCCACTGTGGATGAGTATGTACACCGGTTTATTGCCCGCCTTGCGTTGGTTCCTTCTTTGTCCGATACCGATGCTCTGGGGCTGTTCCTTCATGGCCTTCGAAATGACATTAGGTTGCGAATTCGTTCAAAGGATGCAGGAGATTTTGCTACTAATATGCACCTTGCTCGTGAAATTGAGCGGGAACTAATGGAGTTATATCCCCAATCTAGTTTTCGGCCTCCTCCAGCGAGGCATGGCTACGGGGACAAACCAGTGCCGTCCACGGCATATGCTCGCTCGACTGGTGTACTCTCTCAAAAGCCAACTTTGCCGGGCTTTAACCGTAACCTTGATTCTCACCGTCCAGGGGGACACGGGTCTCAATTTCCACCTCCATCCGAGTCGAGTCAAACTTTGAATAATCGTGATTCTCGTCAGCCTCGCCAAATGTCTCAATCAGAGTTCCGTGATCTGCGTTCACATGTGCTTTGTTTTCGCTGTCGGGAGACTTACTCTCCAAATCATGTTTGCGCCAACCGATCTCTTCAGGTCATGGTCATTTTGGTTGATAATGAGGATCCTGATGAAGGTGTCTTTGATTCCCCAGTTGAGGTCACCGACACCGGAATTCCTGAGGATGCTACCCTCCAGTCACTTCAGCTTTCTTCGACCTCTGCTTACGGGTTCGACGGTCCACAAACCATGAAATTTTTGGGAACTATTAAGTCGAAGGAAGTGGTTGTTATGGTTGATAGTGGAGCTACCCACTGTTTTATTTCACCTCAAACGGTAGAGGCTTTGGGCCTACCTATTGATCGTTCTGTCGTCCTACCGGTTTCTCTTGGCGACGGCAAGGATATCCACACAGTCGGGGTCTGTTCTCCAATCGAGTTACACCTAGGTAATTCTGTTCAGTTTACATTTTCAGCTCATGTATTTCCCGTTAGTGGTGTGGATATAATCTTGGGGGTTACTTTTTTGGCTGCATTGGGAGAGGTTCGAGCAAATTGGAATACTCAACATTGAAGTTCATTCACAATGACCAGCAATTCTATTTACAAGGAGTTCAAGGATTACAGAAACGACAAGTTTCTGCTATTTCGGTACTTAAATCAGAGGAGGTGGACTCGTGTTGAATTCTTTGGCCGATGGAATTACATAATTTAGAGTTATCCACCCCGGGTACCGTCCATCCAGATATTCAATGCATTTTGGAGGAGTTCTCTTCAGTTTTGCAGCCACTTCCAGGTCTTCCTCCCACACGATCCTCGGATCATAAGATTCCACTGAAAGAGGGGGCTGAACCAGTCGCCATTAGGCCTTATCGCTACAGCGCTGCACAAAAGACTGATAGAACGTATGGTGGATGAAATGCTCTCCGCTGGACTCATTCAGCCTAGTACGGGACCTTATTCCAGCCCGGTACTTTTAGTCCACAAGAAGGATGGTGGCTGGAGGTTTTGTGTAGACTATCGAGAGCTGAATAAGCGCACCATACCAGACAAATACCCCATTCCTGTGATTCAGGAGCTCCTTGATGAGCTGCATGGAGCTTCATGGTTCACGAAGCTAGATTTGCGCTCTGGTTATCATCAGATTCGAGTTTCCCCGGAAGACATTTACAAGACAGGGTTCCGTACTCACTCAGGGCACTATGAATGGCTAGTGATGCCTTTTGGGTTATGCAACGCTCCATCCACCTTCCAAGCAATTATGAATGATTTATTCCGACCACTTCTTCGAAGGTATGTGTTGGTGTTTTTCGATGATATACTGATTTATAGTAGGGATTGACAGTCTCATTTAACTCATTTACGAGAGGTGTTGGGTCTTTTAGCTCGTGCTTCTTTTGTGGTGAATCCTAAGAAGTGTTCTTGGGCACAAAGGTCTATTGAATATTTGGGACATGTAGTTTTTGCAGATGGTGTACAAATGGATCCTACTAAGGTGTTAGCCGTGCTACAATGGCCAACCCCTAAGTCGGTTAAAGGCGTTCGAGGGTTTTTGGGTTTGACGGGCTACTACCGTCGTTTCATTCGTGATTATGGAAAACTCGCGCGTCCTCTTCTCTCCTGCGAAAAGAAGCTATGGACGGAAAATTCACTTGGGGTCCGGAAGCCCAGGCTTCTTTCGAAGCTCTTCAGAAATCCATCACTTCTGCTCCGGTTCTTGCAGTCCCTGATTTTTCCAGGCCATTTTGTATTGAATGTGATGCCTCGGGACATGGACTTGGCACAGTTTTAATGCAAGATCGTCGATCGGTTGCATTTTTCAGCAAGGCACTTTCTGAGAGAAATGCTGCAAAGTCCACGTATGAAAAAGAACTTATGGCCTTGGTTATGGCACCATTGGCGCCAGTATCTCCTAGGCCGCCGCTTCATTATCCGCACCGATCATCACAGCCTCAAACATCTGTTGCATCAGTCAATTCATCCCCAACACAACAATATTGGGTCTCTGAATTAATTGGGTCTCTGAATTAATTGGGTTTGATTTTGATGCGGAGTATAAGGCTGGGGTTTCAAATGTGGCTGCTGATGCTTTGTCTCGGCGGGACTCGGAGCTATCCCTAGGGGCTGTCTCAATTCCATTGTGGGTTGAATGGGCGTCGCTTAATCGTGCAATTAGAGCAGACCCAACTTACAGCCCCATTGTACGAGCATTAGAGGCTGGTGAAACCGTGGTTCATCCCTATTCCTTGATTAATGGCATTTTGTACTACAAAGGCAGACTCGCTATTCCCTTAGCCTCAGAGTAGACAAACAAGTTGATGCATGAGTTTCACTCTACCCGGACAGGTGGCCATGCCGGTGCATTTTGAACTTATAGACGACTTGCTGCTAATGTATATTGGCCAAGCATGATGAAATATATCACTGAATTTGCGGTTAAGTGTCTTGTTTGCCAGCGCAACAAATACTACTCACGGTCTCCAGCTGGGCTGTTACAGCCATTACCAATTCCAGACCAAATTTGGGAAGACGTGAGCATGGATTTCATCACGGGCCTGCCAAAATCTCAACGTTTTGATGTTATCTTGGTGGTGGTGGACCGCCTATCTAAAGCGGCACATTTTATGGCACTGACACATCCTTTTACAGCACGAGAGGTAGCTATAGTCTTCTCACGAGAGGTAGTACGCTACATGGGGTACCTCGTTCCATTGTATCGGACAGAGACCCTATCATTTCGAGTGCATTTTGGCAGGAATTGTTCAAGGCTACAGGTACTAAACTCCGCATGAGTTCGTCTTACCATCCAGAAACCGATGGGCAATCCGAAGTTATGAATAGATGTTTAGAGACATATTTGAGATGTTTTGTATCTGATCATCCGACACGGTGGGCTCGTTGGTTGGCTTGGGCTGAATATTGTTTCAATACGAGTTTCCATTCAGCTATGGGGTGTACTCCCTTTGAGGCGGTATATGGTCGCAAACCGCCGCTGCTGTCCCAATTTATGCCTGGGAAATCCGAGTGAAGTCTGTGCTTGATGACTTGTTGGAGAGATTCAATTTTAAGGAATTTACGTTCCACTTGGAGTGAGCTCAACAACGTATGATTCGTGAGGCCAATAAACATAGGCGGGATGTTCAGTTTGATGTAGGGGATCGAGTTTTTCTCAAGTTTCGTCCGTACCGGCAAGCTTCCTTGTTCCGACGGTTGGGAGTTAAGTTTGCTCCTCGATTTTTTGGACCGTTTTTGATTGAGCAGTGGGTGGGTAAGTCTGCTTACAAGCTGTCTCTGCCTTTGGGTTGTCATCTCCATCCTGTTCTCCACATTTCCCAGCTTAAGGCGTATGTGGGTGATGCTGTTGTTGAGCCCAATTTGCCTCCGGATGATGCTGATGGTGTCAGTGAGTAGTTTCCTTCGGAGGTGCTTCGCTTCAGGTATGTTTGGCGTGGTGATGATAGAATTCCGCAGCTGCTAGTTGTTTGGGAGGGCCGCTCTACTGAGGAAGCAACGTGGGTGGACGTAGATCGTTTCCGCGCCCAATTTCCTGAGTTCAGCCTTGGGGACAAGGCTGTTCTTGAGAGGGAGGGAATTGTTGCACCAATAGTATACCGAAGGCGAGGAAAGAAGACGGGCTGAGTCCATTGCAATTTTATAATTAATTGTTGCTTAATTATTATTCTTGTTCCAATGTTTATTTTTATTTTGAATGAGTAGGCCCATGGGCCTGTAAGACTATAAGTAGATACAGTAATAGGGTTTCAAGGGGAGATAGGATTTCTGAGATTTCAGCCTTACGGCGTGGGCGGGATTTTACCGAAGAGTGTTTATTCATCTTCTTTATTGGTTCATCATCCTCTAACTCCAACATAATTCATGCTGCATTTAAGTTCTACACACAGCATCTAATATAGCATTAGTTTGGTGATTATAGTTGTATCACCTTACACTATAATGATGCAACAGCAGGTTAGCCTGATATATCAGCCCCAAATAGTAATGTTTTATTTGGAGTTATAACTCATGCTACATTTAAGTTAAGTTCAGTACAGCATCATACATAACATTGCTTTGGTGATTATAGTTCTATGACCAGACACTGTATTGATGCAATAGCAAGGTTAGCCTGACATATCAGCCCCAGATAGTAATATTTTTCTTGGAGTTATATCTCATGCTACATTTAAGTTAAGTGCAGTACACAGCACCAATTATAATGTTGCTTTGATGATCGTAGTTGCATCACCAAACACTATATTGATGCAACAACAAGGTCTGCCTGATATGTCAGCCCCAAATAGTAATATTTTATTTGGAGTTATAATTCATGCAACATTTAAGTTCAGCACACAGCATCAAATAATATTGCATTGGTGATCATAGTTGTTGCATCATCAAACACTAAATTGAGGTTGGCCTGATGTATTACCCCCAGATAGTAACATCAAATTGTGATCTTGCTAAATGCAAAATAGTTATAGGGTTTAAAGTTTCAGTCTTCCTGTTTGTCCCCAAGTTTTATGTCGTAATTTGCATTTACTTTTGTATTGGTCACTAACCTTTTTTTTTAGTTGTTTACAATTGCACTTATATAATGTTCGTTTATAAACCTTTGCATTTGTTTCTCATCTAGGTCATTTACATTGATTTTGGAGGCTCATCATGAAATAAAAAATAACAAAATCTTAATGAACTTAGCGAAGTGCATAGGTTAATAACCAAATGAAAAAAATAAGGGTCGCTTAATTGGGGATAGTGAGGATGAGGAATGAGAATGAATGAAGATTCATTCCTATTAATAATGTTTGATATTATTTATTACACATGAACGAGATCATAAAAATAGTAAACAATCCGCTCAATGATACCTATTACCATTCCCATCTTACCCTAAGTTCAGTGACAAAATGGTAATAAGTTGGAAGGTAGGTGTCACTTGAGTTGAATCAGTATTCTGAGACACTTCTCTACCTCAGTGAGCTGAGAATTTAGAAATGAGTAGAAGTGCAAAGACCACCTTTTTTTTTTATTTTTCCCTTTGGCCGCTTGCTGAGTTTGAAAATGCTGAAAATTTCAGTACAAATATACCCTTATGTACAAACTTCATCATAAATAGCCACCATAACTATGAGCTTTGGTGTTTATATTGATGTTCACAATGATGAACCAGCAAAGAAATTACTTGCATGTTAGCCCCAACTGCGATCATGTAATGGATTTGTATAATCCATTGGAAATTAGGCAAGGGGAAGAATTCCTTTCACTCTGTCTTAGATTCTTTGCTCTTCTCTTGTTCTGTTTTGCCCACTTGTGATAATAATATACTTTGTTCGTAGACGAATTGAGTCAGCAAACCCACCAGAATAACCCCAAGAACGGTAACCTTCCTCCAATCAGACGTTGAAGATATGGAGGCATCAGCAATTCCAATTACTACCAAGCCAATCAACACAAGGTAAATGTTCCGTCTAATTACTGAACCAGCACTTTTCTTAGTCACCTGCTCAATTTTTTCTGTCTCTTCCCTAGCTTTGGCCCTGTCAACTGGTGCCTTTTCCCCCAAGTTCTTAAAGAAGAGCCCCTCATTTCGTTCTTTCTCAATTTGGCCTTCAAAATCTGCAACATTTTTCTCACTCTCTTCAATCTCCAACTTGTTCAACTCCATAGATTCCTCAAAAGCTTGCATCCGACTCTCTATACTTCCCATTATCTGCTCAAGAAAATGAGTAAGAACAAAATTCGGTTATTAACAGAATAAAATTTGCTGACAAATTTACGATTCTGTATGCAGGTGATAGGGAAAAGATTGTAAAAAAAAGAAAAAAAAAAAAAAGAAGAATACCCTAGCACCAGCTTCATCTAGTTCTTTGAGAGCATTTTCTCCAATCTGGTCGATTTCAGCATTGGCTTCCTCTGCAAACTGGGTTAGATATTCGGATCGCTCGTCCAAGTAATCGGTGAGACGAACTTTTTGGGTTTGAAGCATGGCGATTCTGGCAAGGAGTTCTTGCTTACGGCTATCGCCTTGCGGTGGTGGATTTTCTTCATCTGAATTGTTGGACTTGCACAAGCAGACAACATGTCTTCTCTTCCTCAAGGTTTCTCGTTCAGGGAAAGGAGGAGCATAATTGGGAGTGAAGGCAGTTTGAATTGTTTTAAGGGAAATCATAATCTTCTGTTGTGGAGAGAGAGAGAGAGAGAGAGCGAGCTTTGAACAACCGAACTGGAGAAGAGCTTCTGACCTCTCATTATGGACGGTTACATTATCTCGTTTTGTTGAAAAGTGTAAAAAATAACTTTTTTTTTGTCCCTTTGGGCCCAAATGATTTCAATTAACTAGCCTTATCCAAATCTATAGTTATGTGGACCCTAATGGAAAAACTAATCGATTTCGCAATCTGAAAGGTTGACCTTTTTAGTCAACCTTGAGTTTGAGCTCTTGTCTGAAGAAATGGTCTCGGGTGCTCTATTTGAGTTTATAAATCATGTTTACCTTTAAAATATAGTTGGATTAGAGGCTCATAACCTCATGAATGCATAAATAGGATTAGTATCATATAATTTTTTTACCTTAAATGAGATGGTCTTGTGTAAGTAATCTTATTCTATTGGTCGAGTTCATACAACTTCTTGCTAGTCTTTGTGATGCAGACAATGCCTCTCGCTCTTGTATATGCATGAAATAATTTAAATACTCAATGAGAAAAGAAATGCTCTGTTTCAATTATCAATATCATCTATCTACTGGGATCATCGCCATGCAATGTTAAAAGTGTAAATAAAATGGCGATGATTGAATTATATATTTCCTTCGTCCCCTAAAATCACAGCATTGCATTATCCGATGCATCTAACGCCCTCTTATAAGTATACCATCTGGCCACGGCTAAATAAACCCCCAAATTCATCACACTCAGCACTGCCAAAAGCCAGAAAAAATAATGCAACTTCCCATAATTCAAATTATCTGGAATCCATCCAGGCCCACCATCCCTTGTACTAATATCCATCACAATACTCACCAGCAAACTGCTCAAATAATTCCCCAATGCCGACGTTGTGAGCGACAGCGCCGAACACAGGCTCCTCATCGCATCAGGTGCCTGCTCGTAGAAAAACTCGATCTGCCCGACGAACGTGAAAACCTCAGCACATCCTATGATGAAGTACTGAGGCACTTGCCAGAATATGGACATGGGCACGTGCTTAAGTTGATAGTAGTTGTGCTCTTTCACCATCTTGAGCCTGATCATCTCTAGCGTTCCAGCTACCAACATGGCTAAAATCGAGATGACAAGGCCGATTGCCATTCTCTGAAGCTGAGTGAATCCGTTCTTGTTTCCTGTGAATCTACGGGCAAAAGGCACGATGATCCTGTCGTAGACGGGGACCCAGAAGATGACGCTTATTGTGTCGAAGAGGGAGAGAGAAGCTGATGGGATTTCAAAGGATTTTGTTACTTTGAGATTCATGGAGTTGCCCTGGAGGACAAATAGTGTTCCCATTTGACTGTATACTGTGCTGAATATGATCCCAGTTGCCCAGATTGGAAGCAGCCCTATGATGGACTTCACTTCTTCCACCTGAGTCACTGTGCTGAGTCTCCACCCATTCACTGAGCCGTTTTTCCTGTCCGATTTCGTCTCCACTGCTGCTTTATCCAAGAAGCTGCAATAGACCGAAGATCAGAGATCTTGACAATGATGTAATATCATTTGCTACCAAAGGGGGCCGGGTGATCTAACAAAACACTAAGAGGGATGTCAATTGTTTGTCCACTATGTACTAGTGCATCAGTTATTTAGTACCAACAACTCTTAATTTTGTCCACAAATCTTGGCAGAATCTTAAATTTTTCCTTAAATAATTGCACAAAACTAAGCAATTACTTGAAGGATGAATCCCCTATTCTACTCTAGTGTTTTGAATCTGATGCTATTAATACATGATATGTGTTATAAATGGAATCACAAATTTCCTATTCCATTTCGCTGTTTTTAACACATAATGACACATGTCTTGTTTTAAAAAGATTATGAGACAGCAAAACTGCAAATTTGAGTGATGGTGATAATTACCTCAACTTTTGAGTGTGCTCAAGTTTCCTGCTTCCCTTAACACCAGATTCTTCCTCTTGAGCAGTCTCATAAAGAGCAGACTTATCTTTAGGAACATCCACCCTATATTTCCTGAAGGAGGCCACAAAAACCTGGAGAATTCGAGTGAAGGGACTCCCTCCAGGCCTCTGGTTTCTATAGAGACGAGTGCCTGAAAAGAAGGTGACAACAGCCACAGCCATTGCCACAGCAGGGATGCCGAACCCCCACCCCCACCCGACGTTCGTCTGTATCCAAACGAGCACCGTGGAAGCAACAAGAGCACCGATGTTGATGGAGAAATAGAACCAGTTGAAGAAAGAACTCTTGTCCTTCTCATCTTCGTCTGAATCATCGAATTGGTCTGCTCCGAATGACGAAACACACGGCTTGATTCCTCCAGTCCCCAATGCTATCAAGTATAAACCTGTGTAGAAAACTCCCCTTTCAACCCCTGTTGGATGGCACTCACTCTTTGCATCACAAAATGGTTTTAGGCCATGCACAGATGCTGACAAGGTCAGAATTGTCATTCCCTGGAAAAATCTTGAAATCTCAGAATTTAACCAAATGTGCACCAATGAACATCTTCTGTTACATTACATTACATTACATTACTCAGACGAATGATACATGTGCAATGCAATTAATCAAATTTATAATCTTACTGCTCCTCTTTAATTAATAAATTGTGTATCATGAAGAGGCTATTTGGTGGAGCTTGTAAGCTTTTTAAAACATTTTATAATTTTTTTTAAAATATTTCATTCGTCCCACTGCTCATTTTGTTATTTTCGTCCATTCCACTATATGTTGCTCATTTACTTTTTTACCATTTTAGTAAATTATTATTCACTTCTTTATTATTATTTTCAATACTTTTTACATTATTCTCATTACTTTTTCACTTTTCTCCATCACATTACATATGTTATATCAATATTTTTTATACCCTTTTTAATATTAGTACCCAAAAGTTGTGAGCAACTTATAAGGGAACGAATGGAGTATTAAGTAAAATAAAATGTTTAACAGCTTATAAAATTTTAAAATAAGTTTCTCACAACTTATAAGCAGTACAAATATAAGTCAAGACATCCTAACCTCCACACCCACCCACCCGCTCCAACTACTGCCTTGCTAGTACTCCTCAACTCCTACATTAACTTAATTTTTTTTTTTTTATTTTCTATTAAAATTAAATTAATTTTTTTTATAATAAATTATAAAAAATCTAAGTTTGTATTAATTTCTTCAATAAATTATTAAGTTATTTAAAATTACATTTTATAAGCTCTTAAAATAATTTTAAAAATATTTAAAATAAATTTAGCCATGCAATCTCTAATTTAATTGGTGCAACATAAAATGTTAGTATATCATTATGTAGGGGAAGATCTCATGCAAAAAAGGAGCATGAAAGTGTGATACTGTGGAAGACTTACGAAGACATATATTGTAGAGAAAGTAGCAATAGTCCAATATCTTCCCAAGTATGCATCAGCAATAAATGCTCCAAGTAACGGCGTTACGTAACAGGTCCCCGACCAATTGGTGACACTGTTAACTGCTCTAACGTTGCTCTCATTCATCTTAAATTTAAGGTAATTTACCAGATTCGTGTTGATCCCATAATACGCTAGTCTTTCACAACATTCATTTCCTGTTTCAATGCACATATATACTTTATCCAATTACTAGCTATAAGCTATATATAAAAAAAAGTCGAGGAAAATAACACCTGAAATTAAAATTAGGAAGAAAAAAACATGCATGCCTAGAATGTAAGGACAAGCTTTCCATTTTCCTGTTTTCTGTCTGATTGCAGGATTGTTGCGATAATCAGTTGTTCCATCTTTTGTATATTTATCTTCAGTTCCCATTCTCGTTTGAAAATGCCTACTGAATAAATATTTTGTTTTCTAATTTTTTGAGTGGATTTCTACCCTTATATGATGCAGGCTAGGCTAGGGGCACACTATTCAAGCAATCTTTAATGGATTAAAATGGGGACTTATGAATTCAAGATTGAATCAAAATTGAATGTCGATTTCTGAATTACTACATCGTCTATCTTTTTTTGAATTCATTATTTTAGGCCAATCTTTTTTCACCATATTTATTGCTCTCTGCCACACTTTCTTGAAGTGCTCAAGCTTTTTGCTAACTATGCAACTTGATTAAACACCATTAATTAAAGACATTGACAATCAAAATTTGAATTTTCTTTTCTCTAAGAATACAGCAAGCGAAATATAAAAGAATCCATATTGGACAAATATGGGATTATATAAAACATTTATATATTTTGATACTCTACTCACTTTAAAACAAAAGTGATATTAATTATTTTTTATAGTAAAGTCAAAAGGAATGAATGTTTGTGAATGAAATGATTTTAAATTATACTACCTCCGTCCACGAAAAATACGCTCACATTTTTGCACGTGGTTTAATGCAATATGTTGGAAAGTATTACGGGATATTGTGATGTCCGTTATAAATAAAAAGAATATCTTTGGAAAGTATATCCTTACGGACATCACAATATCCTGTGATACATTTCGACATATTGCATAAAACCACGTGTAAAAATATGAGCGTATTTTTTGTGGACGGAGGGAATATAGAAGAAATTAGGTGTATGCAAAAAAAATAAAATTGCGAGGCAGTAATTTGTGGGAGTAGTTTCATGAGAATGAATTTTAGAAAACTCAAAATATAAAAAACTTAATTTTACTAAAATTGATTTTAAGTGATTAAAATAATAGTTACAAATATTATATAATTTACTATTTTAAAATAAAAGTGATTTTATGTACTGAATAGATTTTGCAAATACTCATAAAGTATCATGAGTATCTTGTAATTCCTATTTTTTTTTTGTAACAACTAATATTATAGGGCTCCATTTGGATGGATGAATGGAGTTGAGAATGAATGGAATTAAAAATAATGAATGTAAGAAGACATATATTTCAAATCATGAATTGTAAATAGATGAGAGAAAAGGAAAAAATAAAGGAGAAAGAAAGATAGGAGGGGTAAATATGAAAGATTTTAAATGACATGATTTTGATGATAATTTAAAATTCATCTATTTTAAACATGGCCAAATCTAAGTATTAATTTTTAATTCATCAACCGAGAAAGTAGTTATTTGTGTGTGAAATTTAAGAATTTAAAATTATCACATCCAAATGGAGTCTAATTAAGAAGATTTTGGTGGTTAGGAATTCATGGTGTTGTGGCATGATAGAGGGTGATTGCCAGCACCTTGGGTGGGATGTTGTGGTACTTCAAATATTTATATTAAGACAAGGTAGAATGTGTACAATAATTTTAATTTGAACTGTGATTCGATCCAAAATTAATTTGTATCGATTCAAATTGGTACATATAGGGATCCTGTCTTTTATGTGTATTTCAAATCTAATATAAAGTAGATAAAAGAGATGTTGCTCTTGTCAAAATGGACAAAAAAAAAAAAAGTTTATCCTTTTTTATTTGGGGCTTTAAATTCATGGATTCAATTTTAGTAAAAAATAATGGTTGCCACTTGGTATCAAATTATCTTAATTTTAATTTTACATGATGCATAACGAAATGAGATTAAATGTATATTCCCATGTCGACTAGAAGTAACCCCCATTAATCATATTGACATTTTGGTCCTTTATTTTGTACCAAAAACATTCATTGATGCCAAGACAAAGTTGATCCATCAACAATGATGACTCACATTATTAATTTATAGTAAACAATACATTAATGATATGTTTGGTTCAGGGGACTAAATAGTCAATTCCCCAAACATAGGACTATTTCGGCCAAATCATGCATGTTATGACCGGAATAGTCCTGTGTTTAGGGGATTGACTATTTAGTCCCCTAAACCAAACATATCCTAACAGAATTTGATGTTTAAGACCACCTATCACAAACAACTTTCTTCACTCAAGACAAGAAGCAAATGGAGCTTGGCTTTGACCACTCTTACACTCTCTTTTTTGATTAATTCAACCATATATATCTGTGATTCTACAACCCCATGCATGATGCCAGCTTTTATGTCCTCTGTGTTGGATTTGAGGATCAACATTTAGGCAAATCTTTTGGAGGTGGTAAAATTGACTGGTTT
>JAPKLY010000239.1:601472-722758 GCA_026898435.1 Prunella vulgaris | reverse complement strand
TCAAGCAATTATAAATTAACACATAAATAATTTAAATGTACACAAAGTATGAAATATATTGACCAATGAGTAGTTGTACTACTTGTCAAGATGGGTAATGACCCGCACTATATGCAAGCCGGGTAATGGCCCGGACTATATGCAAGCGAGGTAATGGTCCGTACTATGTGCAAGCCGTGTAATGGCCCGTACTATTTGTCAAGTCGGATAATGATCTGTACTATGAGAGCATGAGTTGTATTTTCATAGCATATGTTCAATGCATGTCTGTCTAACAGTGTGTCACGGGCCCTTAATAAGTATTTCAGAAATAAATTGATGTTTTCAAATGAGAGTGCATTGTGCATGTGAAGGATTTTGAGTGAAACTTCACATCATGCATAATTTGTACTTACTGAAATTTATAAATCTCACGTAGTTTATGCATTGTAGGTAATCCTAATGATATGTGACGTGGTGTTCGAGTTGGAGTAGTTGTGGCGCTCTTGCAGGCTTTTGAATTGTGGTGTACATAGATGATGACCTGCGGCAGGACCGTGACTTATTTTGCTTCCGTTGTTTGCTTTATATGTATAATTAATATTTGGGAGCAAAATTTTTAGTCTTGTTGTGTTGGGGTTACTATTTTGCAAACTGACTATAGTTTCCGCTTGCTAAAATCAACATTTCATTTTGTTATATTTATTTGGACTCAACCCTAAGACAATCTTTTTTTTTTCAAACTAAATTTACGAGGCGTTACAGTCTAACACATGACTAATGGGTCAACATGCATAATTGAGATAAAAGACATATTAGAACGAAAAAAAATGAGTAAACTATTCAAAAATCATGTAAATAACATCAAAATGAAGATTGAACATAATACTACTAAGAATGAATTGAATGAAAATAACTTGCATAAAAACTAAATTAAAATTCTAACAAAGCTTCAAGTCTTCCGAAAATAACTGCAAACCAAACTCACGATTACTCCTACGAATGAATAAAAATTTAAGAAATATATTGTTCTCAATCCCTAATTCTCTACCCTAAACCTACTGCCCTGGCGTGCTATCCCCTGTGAAAACCAATCTATCAGCATTTAAAGAATCCAAAAAAATGGGCAAAGTGAAATAGTTGGGCCTCACAATTAAATGGAAAATCAAACTTGGGCCCAAGTTACCTTCAAAAGCCCAAACCAAATAACTATCTTCATTTTCGGTCAATTGCTGTTTACGAAAGACGGCTGTGGATTCGAAGATTTCAGGCGCGGCGGTTCCAGCTCCAGCCATGGCAGAGGAGTTTTAGACGACGACGATTTAATCGAAGGTGAGTGTGTTTCAAGCGGTTGAATAGGCAATGTGCAGCGTTGGGCATGGCGAATTCCGGCAGCATAGCTTGTGGCAATATTGGCGGATGATAGAGGAGATCCGGCGTCGGGCTTCGATTTGACGGAGGTGCAGCACGAATCGGTGAACTGTTGGTAGTTGTGGCGTTGTGTGTTGAGGACGAACTCCGGTGACTAGCTCGATTCCTGGTGCGAAACAGAGATGGTTCAGTGGCCTGGAATCCGATTGAGGACAGAGGGTGCGACAGATTTTGGGCATTTCCGTCGATTCCGGTGAAGAGACGAGAGAGGCCGTGTACGGTGGGCGCTGATGCGAGAAGTGTGGAGCGACGGTGGCTTGCAAGCGACGCTCGGCTGTGGAGGTGCGGCGCTTGAAGCTGTCGACTGCAGAGGTTGAGTCGTGGCTGAGTTACGCGCAGGGGCGTTGGGCGGAGTGCTTCGTATGGACGAGATGGCTGAAGGCAGAGGTTGACCGCTGGTGTGATTCCGGCAAAGGAGCTGCGTGGAGAAGACGGCTGTGTGGAAACGGTGTGTGCTGTGGCAGATTGGAGGTCATTAGTTTCAGATGTGGTGGAGATGTGAACAGTTGTGCGTGGATACGGACGGTACAAATTGAGCAAGGGCTGTGATTTGAGGTGGAATTGGTTGAAGGCAGTGGCTTGGTGTTGAATATGTGGTCCCTACCAGATTGTCACATTTGCTAATTACTCAAATCAAACCTGAAATTGATAAAATTAGTGCAATATGATAATTTTTCAATTAAATCAAGCACAATAAATTATTAACGAAATAGATAACAATTAAGGCTCTAAATGCATTCAAAACTCTAGAAATCCATGTATAAGTGAGCACAAATTGATGCAAATATGACCCTAATCACTCCCCCAAACTAGAGTATTCATCGTCCCGAGCAATGAATCGATCAAACCTAGGGGAATATTGGAATCAATTGGTGATCATCATATCATCAAGTTTCACACAACAAACCCATAAATGTTCAATCAAGCATGCTCATCTTATCAACTTATATTCTAGTTATCAAGAATCAAACACATCAAATCAACTCAACTTATCACAATCATTTCGGTAGTGTATCACTCATCACTCAAGTGTATGGGTTCAATTTCAGCACTCAATGTCACTCTCAATAGTTGCACTACCATAAACTTGTTTATTGTCTCTATTCTCCACTACTGTAAAAATAAGTCAATAGCAAATCAATGAGGGCTTTTCATTTGGTTGTAATGTTGTTGGCTCTTTGGTTATGGTAAAAATCTTTTGGATAAAAGTGACTTAAAGGGTTAGTAGAGCAGAAAATTTCTCACATTCTTCCTCTTTAGACTCACATATTCAATTCAACACAATCTCAACTCTACACTTCACTTCACTTTTATTTTTCTTTACTTTTCTTTTCCCACTCTTTTTTTTCATTCTTTTCTCAACACCACCTTGCATTTTTAGGCAAGGTACCAACTATTTTTTTCACAGATTTTCACCAACTATTTCCTTTTTCTTTTCTTTTCAACACAATTCACAGTATTTCTCAATCAACAAAATCAAGCTCTACTATCCCTTGGGTGAATAAGGCTACGCAGGATAAATGTTTCAAAACAGATTGCCAAGAAAATAGGATATAAGGCTCAAAAGGGTTGACTAGGGAATCAATGAATTCAGGTAGGGACAATTATGGCTAAGTGACTCATGCAACTCAAAGAATTAAGAGGACCACACAACCAAGAAAACTTCATCTGTTTATAATGAACAGGAATAGGCTCAAATCTCACAGGTAATGTGATTGTGATAAGTTTTATTGACTCAAGATTATCTCATCTCAACTCCTAGCATCAAAGCATATATGACTTACATACTCTACTCAAATACAAATGAAAACTTATACGCACTTCACTCAACAATACAATTATGCACTTCTCAATCCAATAACACCCTATTCAATCTCATGGATCCACACATTTCAACAAATTCAAGCATCTCAAAAGAATGAGGGAGGTGTGCCTGTGCAGTGCTCAAGAAATCCAATCACATAAGAAAAATACATCGCCCCAAACTTAGAGTTTGCTATGCAAATCTAAGTTTGTGCCTGGGGTGTCCATCTGAGACTCATTTCAAAGCAGAATAAGTCAACACTTACATAGGCACATTCCCCAAATCATAGAGAGCACATAAATCCAACAAGAACAAAGTATGTGCGCCTGTGCAGTGTAGGCATAAAAATAGTAAAAATGATCACTTCCCCAAACTTAGAGATTGCTAAACAATTCTAAGTTTGAGTTCGTGGTACCTCAATCTGCATCAAATTACTCTTCTTCAAATCAACACAAATCCTTTCCAATTGTTCCCTTTCGCATGTCACCATCCAAGTCCTACAAAGCACACACTCGGAGAGAAACAGGGATTAACAAACCTATCAAATCAAAAGAAATAAAAAAAACTACGGAAATAAACAAAAGAACGAAAATGGGTTGCCTCCGTTTAAGCGCTAATTTTAACGTCCCGTGCCAGACAATACCTTATACGCTCGTCGAAATGGCCAAGGATATCGGTCCTTCTTGCCATTGTATCTCAATCGTTTAGCCTCGAAGTCAATGAGGCTTAAACCATGAGTATACATGTCTCTCATCTTCCTCTTCCATCTAGGCTTGCATGCATCTACTCTTTCTCTTCTCACCTTCATCTCTATCCATTATTCTCCCTTTGTCTCGAGAACTCCCAAGAGTATCTTCAATTTCAGTTTTTCATCAATGTGATTAAGAGGCAAAATATAATCAATCGGAATAATATCAAGTGAAGTAGAAAGAGTTAAAAGTTTAGAATTGCTCATTTCACTCTCAAATTTTTCTTCTACTTTCACTTGACTTTCTTCCTTAGTTTCGCTCGTGTCCACCAATGGTCATTCCTCTACATCTCCTTTGGATAGTGGAATGACATCTTCATCCACTTCGTTTGGGCCCTCTTTTTCCTCTCCACCTAGATCACTCTCAGCCAGAAAACTGGCTATTTTCTCAGCCTGAAACGCCATAGTCTCTACTCGGGAATTTATGTCCTTCAATCCTTCATCAAATCTTTCAATCAATCCCTTTTGAGCGTCCTCCCTGTCGTCAAAACTCTTGTCAATGCTATCGAACCTCTCTTCAATGCTATCGAACCCCTTATTAATGGTCGTTCTCAACTCCTCCATTTTCTTTAGAAGTAAAACAAGCATCTCGTCAGCTGTGACTTTTTCTTCTCTACTTGGAGATTTTGATCCCGGATCAACCTCTGGTGGAGGTTGAATAATAGCTTCTGGATTTGAGTAGGAATAGGGATAAGGATCAGAGTAATGATCTGGATATGGATAAGGATAAGAGTAGGAATCGGAATATGGATACGAGTATGGATCTGAGTATGAGTATGGATCTGGTTGAGGAGGTTGATTGTATTGAGGTGGTGGATAGTAGGATTCTGGAGGTGGATATGGAGAATATTGCTGGCAATGTGGTGGATAATATGGATGATATGAATCAGGAGATGGTGGGTAGTATGGATTAGGTGGTTGGTGATAATCGGGCTGATATGGATCAGGAGGATCCGAGTATGGGTGAGACGGATAATCCATAAAATATATGTTGTATCCATTCATCCTCTTCAATGAAGCTTACTCCTACAAAATAATTAGCAAATCCACAGAGTTAAAATGAATTAAAATAACTCAAACACACAAAACCTAAAATTAAACTATCTATGTTTCTTCCCCGGCAACGGCGCCAAAAACTTGACTAGCGATTTGTGTTCGCACACAAATTCACTTTCCTACAAGTGTATAGGATCGTGTAGAGGTAAGCTGACCAAGTTATAAATATCGAATCCACGGGAAGCAATGAGACAAGTCTAATCCTAAAAATTGTGTGTAAGTCTTGAAATCAAATAACAAGAATGAAAATGCAAGTCAGAGTTTCTATCTACTTACTAACTAAAGCAGAAATTGAAATGAATTAAGAATATGAAAATAAAAATCTAAACTAAAACATGGAGGAAAAATGAGATGGTTCGGGTGAATTCCGTTATGTATCAATTATAATCAATTGCCTAAAATTCATTTGTAAAAGTTATCTAATGAGTAAGCCAGACATTAATGTCCTGCTGAAATAGAACTCTCATTCATATCTCAACACCCTAGTAGTCTTGTTCTTAGTTTCTAAGCACCTCTCAATATCATAGGAACCTTAACTCAATCCTAGAATCCATCACTATCAAGTAAATAATCTTACCCTTCTCACTCAACTCTCGTTTTGTCATGATTAGGACTCAAATATTCATCAATAGAAATTAAAATCATAAGTATCTTTGTGACCTACTAAAATGACTCATCTAATCAGTAAACCTTTAAGAAAAATTAAAGACAATGACTATAATTGTTTATTATCTTCTTTCACCCAAAGCAAAAGGGTCTAACCCATGGCTAATGGATCAACATGCATAATTGAGACAAAAGCCAGATTAGAACTAAACGAAATGAGTAAACTATTCAAAATCATGTAAATAACATCAAAATAAAGATTGAACATAATACTACTAGGAATGAACTGAATGAAAACAACTTGCATAAAAACTAAATTAAAATTCTAACAAAGCTTCAAGTCTTTCGAAAATAACTGCAAACCAAACTAATGATTACTCCTACGAATGAATAAAAATTAAAGAAATAGATTACTCTCAATCCCTAATTCTCTACCCTAAACCTACTGCCCTGAGGCCTAATTGCGTGCTATCCCCTGTGAAAATCAATCTATCAGAATTTAAGGAATCCAAACAAATGGGCCAAGTGAAATAGTTGGGCCTGACAATTAAATGGAAAATCAAACTTGGGCCCAAGTTACCTTTAAAAGCCCAAACCAAATAACTATCTTCATTATCGGTCAATTGTTGTTTACCAGTGTTGCACAGGTGCGGGAGTACGGGTGCGGATGCGATAGGATACAGGTGCGGGGATTCTATTTTTTAAAAATTTTAGGGTGCGATACGGCAAGGATACATTTATTTATTAATATTTTGTTATATATAATATACATATATATATATCAAGAAATTATTCAAATATCATCAACAATTTATCATAAAAGTCTTAAATAAAAATTCAATCAATCTAAAACTAGAATAAATCTTGCAATTTAAATCACTACTTAACTAAGTTTAGAAAGTTCAAATAAAATTCAAATAATATATAACATAATTGACCTAATTCGAATTATCGTTCATCATTATTTGGTCACCAAATAAAATAGTCATGTTTAATAAATAACACTACTTTAATTTAAGTAAAACTTAAATATAAAAAAAAAATCAAATTCATACTTAATAGTTCATATTCATATAATACGCACAAGTAAAAATTCAAAAAATTTGAAAAATAGTTCACAACTCCAAAATAAAATGACATATTAAAATGTATATTTTAATTTTATTAATGAATATTAATATTATTTAATATTCTTTTGTTGTATTGCATTTTTTTTTTGTGATTTTAATATTATTTAATATATTGATTTTATTTATATTTAATTTTACTTTCAAAAAATTTTAAAAAAAAAGAAAAAAACTTAATTTTATTTAAAAAATAAACCCGCCGCACCCTCCGCGTATCGGATTCTTCTATAAAACGTATCCGATACACATATCCTAAATTTTTTTTTAAAAATTCTCAGGGATATGCCACGTGTGCGAATCCCACGCGAATCGCATCCACACCCGCACTCTTCGCGTATCCGATACTGCATACTTATTTTTTTTGAAGAATCCGTGCATTATAGCTGTTTACAGACGACGGCTGTGGATTCGAAGATTTCAGGTGCGGCGGTTCCAGCTTCCAGCCATGGCAGAGGAGTTTCAGACGACGACGATTTAATCGAAGGTGAGTGTGTATCCAGTGGCTGAATGGGCAGTGTGCAGCGTTGGGCATGGCGAATTCCGGCAGCATAGCTTGTGGCAATAGAGACGGATGATAGAGGAGATCCAACGTCGGGCTTCGATTCGACGGAGGTGCAGCACGAATCTGCGAAATGTTGGCAGTTGTGGCGCTGTGCGTTGAGGACGGACTCCGGCGACTGGCTCGATTCCTGGTGCGAAATAGAGATGGTTCAGTGGCCTGGACTCCGATTGAGGACAGAGGGTGCGATGGATTTTGGGCGTTTCTGTCGATTCCGGTGAAGAGGCGAGAGAGGCCGTGATGCGGAAGCGTGGAGCGACGGTGGCTTGCGGGCGACGCTCGACTGTGGAGGTGCGGCACTTGAAGCTGTCGACTGCAGAGGTTGAGTCGTGGCTGAGTTACGCGCAGGGGCGTTGGGCGGAGTGCTTCGTATGGACGAGATGGCTGAAGGCAGAGGTTGACCGCTGGTGTGATTCCGGCAAAGGAGCTGCGTGGAGAAGACGGCTGTGTGGAAACGGTGTGTGCTGTGGCAGATTGGAGGTCATTGGTTTCAGATGTGGTGGAGATGTGAACAGTTGTGCGTGGATACGGACGGTACAAATTGAGCAAGGCTGTGATTTGAGGTGGAATTGGTTGAAGGCAGTGGCTTGGTGTTGAATTTGTGGTCTCTACCAGATTGCCACCTTTGCTAATTACTCAAATCAAACCTGAAATTGATCAAATTAGTGCAATATGACAATTTTTCAATTAAATCAAGCACAATGAATTATTAACGAAATAAATAACAATTAAGGCCCTAAATGCATTCAAAACTCTAGAAATCTATCTATAAGTGAGCACAAATTGATGCAAATATAACTCTAACCATGGTTATTATTTGGTCTCTCATTTTTCAGATATGTCAAAGACAACTATTACCGTAGAAGAAATAAGAACTTAAGATGAAGTCCTACATGAATATCCGAATTACAAAATGAAACCTCAACACAACCTAAGAGATCATGTTGGTCATTTGATGGATCTCTACTATATTTCTAAGTCTACATCTTTAGCATGTTTCCAATAGTTATGAATTATAAGAGCTACGCGGTATATGTCTAAGAAAGCAGTTACAGTGGGAATTGTAGATACTTCGAGAGAAAGGAAAAATGTCTTTATTTAACAAACTCTATGGTGATTCATTGACTAGTCAATCAAGTTGTGTGTTTGATTATGAATACATTAGAATTTCGGGAAAAATGTTGGATATGCTCCATTTTTAAGGATTCAAAAGAGATATTTCAACAAGTGTTAAATATTTAAAGAATTCTGGGGTATAACGAGTTAGCAAAGTATTCAAAATTAAACGATTGAGGTGCTATATATTCTTAATGGGTGTATAGCATAGTAACTCATGCACTCGTAGGTCACACGAGGTATTTGTATGGATAGGAATGTTGTTTACGATGATAATGTGTTAAAGACCATAATACTTTATATATGAATGGAAGATGTAAATAATATTATTATTTATATAATATATATATATATATATATATATATATATATTACACATGTAGAAGTTCTATGTAGTTATTGGAGGAGTTAATTAAGAGTTATGTGATAACTCATCCTCTATTGAGAATATAATATACAGGGAAAACAAATAATAATAAGAACAAAGAAAATTTGAAACAAGTTCTAAGAATCCCGCAGTTTTAGAATATTTCACATCTAAGAACTCATCATTTCAGTACTCAAAATAATATCATTGAAATACAAATATGATTCGTGATCAATTTTATGTATATAATTTTATGTACTGGATCCAAATATGTGGCATTTCAAGAATGTAAATATGTTCATAATTTTTCCGTTGCATCGAACTTAAGGTTGATGATTCATATTCGAGTATTTATGGATTCCCCAATTCCAACAATAACCGTAGGTCCATAAAAAAAAAATTACTCTTTCTACCTTAAAATAAACTTAGGTCCGTAAAAAATACTCTTTGTAAAATACTTAGGTCCAAAGATAAACTTGTTTTAAAATTGAAAAAATATACTTAAAGATAGTTTGAAATCTAAAATTTTACCACTTCTTCCTAATTACTCTTGATAATTAGAGATGGCATAAAATTAAATGTTCATTTTTAAATTAATAATAACTTTATTAAATAAAATCATTTTGGTCCATTGAAAAATAATTAAAACTTAACAAAGAAACAAGTCTATAATTTGGTGCATACCAAAATGAAAAAACAAGTATATCCTAATCATAGCTATATATATGGAGTAGTGTAGTAAATGTGATTTGTATAATATATACTCATACAATTTTATATATGTCAATAAGTAATTATGGAATGCAAATTTGTGTGGGACATACAAATAAAGAAAGTGTGTAAATTCCTGTGGGATAAAGGGAGTATCATATATATATATGTAATTTTTTAAAATTAATGTTTTGAACTCAAATAATTTTGTCGTTAACTTTGTCCCCTTTGAATAAATATTTTACCTTCTTTTACATTTCACCCCTTTAGATGAAATTTTATTTCTTTGTTGATGGAGTTATAAGCTAATTTTATTATAAAATCTTCCATGATACCAACACAGAATCACGTATTAAAACTACTGAATACAAGTATAAATACAATACAATTTGCAGAACCAAAAATCTTACAATATTGAGAAAATAATATATATACTAAAAAAATTAATAAATTTGTACAGTACAAACGTGGGGTTTCAGATTACTGAAAACTAGACTAGTGCCTACAATTTTTTGTATTGTTGCAAAGAGCAATTTTATACCTCACAAACAAAAATAAAATAAAATAAATAAACGACACAATCATAATTAGAATTAGGCAGAAGCATTCCCAAGCAAAATTTCTGACTTTGTTTTCTTCCCTTTTCCCATCCCTTTGGCTTCTTCTCTCTTGGAATTTGCATTTCGATTCAATATTAATTCTTTTAATTAATTGTTTTGCAATAATTATTTGATTGGTATACATATGGTTGAGGAATATACACATCTTCTTAGGAAACTTCTTAAAATATATTTTTAATTATAAAATATTGTTCCAATTAATTAATTTGTATTAAAGAAAGTGAATTCGACAATTGGAAAGTTGAATTGCTGGGAATCTTGTGTTTTCTATGCTCAACTATGGCCCATGACAGAGTAGGAGTCCCACTCTGCTTCATATCTTATTTGCATGTAACATGGATCTTTGTTTATATATTTTACTTACAAATTAATAATTACACCACACAATATATACATAATTTCATTTAATATTTATTTTAGAAATATTATAAAATTAAAACATATCAAGACAACTAATTAATTGTACTTCGATCCTACATTACTTACAAATTAATAATTACACCACACAATATATACATAGTACCCATAATTCATTTAATATTTATATTAGACAAATTATAAAATTAAAACATATCTAGAAAACTAATTGTACTTCGAGGATAACTTTTAAATTGTTGAAAAAAAAAAAGATCTCAATCAAATTCTCAAACAAAAGCATAACTTAAAAAAAGACGTTAATTAGTACCTTGTTTTGCTTGTGAATTATCCCAATGCCCTTTTTAATTTTTTTTTTTTAAAAGTTTCATTATTAAAGTGAAAATTGATGAAAAAAATAAGTTCTATATATTTTTCTGTTAAATGAAATTATTTGTGTTAATTTACTCTAGAGATATATAATACATGAATGATAAAAAAAAATCAACGAATTACATGTACATATTTATTTTGATACGTGTTATTGGGGAGGTGAAACATGATTTGTACTGATATTAGTGACATATAAAAAAAATGGAACATTGAGTGACAAATGACAATACACAAGATCATATATGTACACGTAATTAAATATTTTTTTGGATTTTTCGAAAAATATAAGTATTGAAATAATTAACAACAGTTTGAATTATATATCTATGTGATGTTTAATTAATTTCAAGAAAAAATTAACAGAAGGGAAAGAAAAAGGGAATTAAAAACAAATATATGCGACAATTTTAGGGAAATTAATTCACTCTCTTGGATGCATGTTTTTCCCTGTCCGTAAGTAAAAAAAAAAAAAAAAAGAATGGAAAAAAAGTGTGTTTGAATTCGTGATGGGATTACTGGAAATGCTGCTGTTCGGGCCATGGCCAGAACTCCGGGCTTTCTTCTATGGATCCAAACATGTTGGTGAAGCTGCAGTCGTTGGGGCCCGGAAGATTGTGATCGGGCCTGTGGACAAGGTGCGTTGGTGCGGGAAATATTGCGGCGTGTTTGTTGCGTGGAGGGAATAATGAGCTATCTGTTGATGTTGTCTTCACATTCACTTCACAGCTGTTTTCACTCACGTTGCTCCAAGACCCTTCGTTTTCCTTGTTCAGATTGATCGGGCCCGTTGATTTCAGGGACATCAGCTGTGATAATTAATCAATCATGGTTTTCAATAAAGCCCGATCGAGTTATAATAATTTAAATTGCTTTATCAAATGATTAATAGTACCTGTGTGTGAAGCTTTTTGTTTTGGGATTTGAGGCCTTCGTTGTCAGCTTTGAGGGCTTCAAATTGTCTCTTTAAAACGTCGTAATCCTTTTCCAATTGCTTGGTCTTCCATCGGGCCCGTCTGTTCTGAAACCAAATAGCAATTTGACGGGGCTGGAGGCCCAAGGCCCGAGCAAGCTGCATTTTCCTTTGGGGCTCCAATTTGTTGCCTAATTCAAAGCTCTTCTCGAGGGCCTTGACCTGCTCGAGGTTCAATCTCCTCTTCTTCTCTCCGAGCATCTGTGAGCCGTCGTCGGAGGTGTCGTCGTATTCTTCGGCCCGATCCATGCCCGAAAACGACATGGATCGCCTCATCAAGAAATCGGAAACACCTGCGCCAATATTATTAAATCGATCATCAAAACCATGTCATTCGACACATTAATTATGAATAAAAAGAAGATTTGGTACCATTGAAATCTTGAGGTGATGATGTGGGGAAATGAGGATCGTCATGGTTATGAAACATAGATTCTGAAGGAGCTGGGACATAGGCCATAATATGTGTATGTGTATGTGTGTGTTAAGAGTGTTAAATTTGTTTGAGAAAAAGAGAGAGGGAACATGGGGTGCCAACACTGGAAGCCAGCGATTCGGACAGAAAGGGAGAGAGAAACATCTACTCTTATTTATTGCTCCAATCCTCATACTTATCTGCTCTTTTTTTTTCGTGTCCTAAACCTTTTTTTTTTTTTTAAAGGTCTAGGCACACACGTTAAAAAGAATGTAAAATATAGGTTTAATTGCAATTTAAATCACGAATTTTTTCGAAATTACATTTTAAGCTAAACTTGTGAATCTTGTCCTTTTGCAATTAAGACTTACAGGCATATCTATTTCTGCCCAAAACTCAGGTGACATTTACCCATTAAAATTTAAATTACATGGTAAAAATCTAAAATCTTAATTGCAATTAAGGCTTTAGACTTTTGCTATGTAATTTAAGTTTTTTTATGGATAAATGCCACGTAAGCAACACATAAGCTTCGGGCAAGGGTAGATCTGCCCGTGAGTCTTAATTGCAAGAAAAGGTAAACTTGAAGCTTTTTTTAACAAGATTCAAGAGTTTAGCTTAAAATGCAATTTTAGAATAGGTGGTGATTAAATTGCAATTAAGCCTAAAACATATGAGTGTGAAATTAAATAATAAAATGTAAAAAAATATACTTTATTGACTTTTGTGAGTGTAAATTATTTTCTTTTAAGGTGTGAAAAAAGAGTTGAGACATTCCAAAATAGAAAATGTAGAAAAAATAGCTCGGACGGAGAGAGTATATTTTAAGACACTATTTTTCAAATTAATACAGTACACAAAAAAACAATTATATTATTTAACTCATATTTACTCTATTATGTTTACCAATCTAAAATTATTCCTTATATCTTATTTTATTAACAAGTTTTATATTATAAAATTAAAATAGTAAAGTATTATATAAACAATTTTCATGATATGAACCATTCTGTGATACAAGATATATTTTGGATTTTTTTTTTCTTATCACACTACTCAATTAAAATTATACTGTTTTTAAGACCATTTACCTATTTTAAAATCAAAAGGGTAATGACCCATATACCTTTTTCTAAAAAAAATTAATTTTTTTTCACCCACATATATCACTCACTTTTTTGTTTTTCATTTCTTCTTTTTACCAAATGCGGGGTGAAGTAAAATTATTTCTGACCTCAAAATTCCACAAACTTATTTTTGATCGAAAGATGAGTGGATACAATGTGAATAATGTTCATGAAAATAGTTTTCATGCACAATATATGTTTTAACTCGCAGAATAGCAAATGTTTTGGCATGTGCTCTTAATTAATATGCAATGTGGTGTTAATTCGTACTCCCTCCGTCTCATAATTATTTCCCTACACTCTCCTTTTTCGTCCGTCCCACAATTGTTTTCACACCCTATAAATAGAAACTATTACTTTAATTTTATCCTCACAATCCAACTAATCTCATTATTTTAATAATATAACTTTACACAACACTCTATTTTTTTAAAAAAAATTGTGACATCCCAAAGGTGAAAACACCTCTGGGACGGAGGGAGTATATAATAATTCATATAAAATGTAGTGTTAATTTATATATAGATATTATAATATTTATTTATATAATAATTAAATTTTAAAATACTTATTGATAAATTATTATTTATTATAAGTACTATTTACATAATACGCCTCGAAAGACTACTAGTTCATTTGTTCGACTAAATACGCTTAAAGAAATTGGAGATTCTCTAGGGTGGGTCATGGTGGAGTCACAATTCGTTTTTTAGGCTATATTAATCTCAAAAGTGAGAAGGTGTAGATTTTTTTTCCCTTCTAAAGAAAGGTGTTTTCTTTCACATATCGGCATATAGTGTTGCATTTTGTTGGAGAATTGACGATCTAAGCACATAAACATGTGATTACAGCAAAAAAAATTGACTCTCCAACATGGAGTCACATATAGTTGTATATCAAAATTCAATAAGGAGTAAATGAATATTTTGTATACAAAATATTCTCGCAGTCGAATCTTCCACTACAGTATTCACGTGATCCTCGTCTACGAATTCGAAACAATTGATGGTGTTCAACTTCTCAAAGTTTTCTAGGAAGACTTTCACGGAAGTTACTTTTGATTATACTGAAGAACTATGGTTTTTAATTTTGTGATAATCTTTATTATAATTCGTATAGCATATATATATATATATAGTAATATAATAATTAATGGGCTTTTAAGCCCATTATTATTATAATCTATTTAATTAATGAGTCAGTTATAATTAATATAATTAAATAGATTTTTACAATATATATAATAATATATCTAATATATTATCTAATTTAATTAAATCAAATTGAATTAAATATTCATTGTTCTATCCTATAGAATTATCATAATTCTCCATTGATTAAATATTCATGATCAATTCGAATCATTTAATCCAACCATCTTTAATTCATAAACAAAGATCACATTTTGTGTGAGTCATAGGCCCTCATATATCAAGCAATTAGTCAAACTAATGGTCTTAGTCGAACCCTAGACAATAAACCAGACAATCTCGACATATTAGGTACATTGCGAGGATACTGCAACAACCTGTCATTTGAAGCTCAAAATGATACAGTCCTTTCATTCACGAATACTCCAATTAAGTCTAGAATATGATAATGTGTTTATTCTAATAACTTAATCATATTATCTCATTTTATTAATTGATCATGTTGCCATATTCGAATACTATTTCAAATATGACGTGCATTGACCAATGACTAAAGATCCAATTAGTTATGAGAAGATGAGTATTCTCTCTAAATCTATTTCGAGGAATGAATCATATCTTGGCTCAACTACCACACACATGTACTTCGTGATGTACTCAACACATGTCATATCTACTCCATTCAGAGTGCAAGCGTAGGTCATGGTTAGAGGTGGAGCAAATACCGAAAATACCGGTATACCGTACTTACCATACCGAAAAATATCGAATTTATCGAAAATTTTGGTATACCGAAAATTTCGATACTGTATGATACCATACCGATATTTTCGGTACGGTATCGGTATAGAATTTTAAAATTTTTGGTATACCGGTATATACCGAAATATTTTCGGTATAAACCGGTATACCGAAAATATTTCAGTATCTCAGTATACCGGTATATACCATTTTGGTAATTTAATATTAAATTTATTTTTAGTTAATTAAAATTATACTTCAATTATTTCGGTATGGGCGGTATACCGACATAGTTGGTATTTTGGTATGGACCGGTATTTCGGTATAGATCGGTATGATCAAAATATCGATACGGTACGGTATACCGAAATTTTCGGTACGGTATGCGGTACGCATTTTTGGTATACCAAAATTTCGGTATACCAAAAATTTCAGTACGGTATGGTACAGTATGCCACCCCTAGTCATGGTCAAAAGTTCATCACTCCATACATGTTGTGTGTATTGACCTCAAGTCAGAGGACTATTACATTCCTTCACAAACCAATACTTTCGTAGACACGTAAATAGAATACATCAAACAATTTTTTGGTTGGGTATGCCAATACTTTACAAAGTATATGTGCATCCATTATGAGATACCTAGTATCTCGTAGTTGTGAGAACCACTACACTCTCTAAGAGTACGATGCAGATCGCACACCAATCTCAATTGCATCATCGATATTCCATTCTCGATGATCATTGATTGGATCTATTTTAAGAACCATGTCATGGTCATCTAAGACCTCACATTTTTAATGACGACATAAATTAATGGGAACACAAGTCTAAATATTCGTGTTAACAATCAAAACACAATATTCAATATAGTGTAATGCCAAATATTATTAAACAAAGTCAATAACATAAATACTGAATAACGATAAAGTACGATGTCTTCATAAATGATTGTCTTCTAGGATATAAATACAACACATACGAGGTGCAATATTAAATCAAACTGAAAATCTATATAAATAATTTTAGAGACATTTGCATATTAGTTAAAAAAAATATTATATTTATAAATTGATTCATAATATTTGCAACCTTTTCTGCACAGAAGCATATATATTTTTTTTTTCACAAAATCAATTTGTAATATGAAATTAATATTACTAAGTACAATTATTAATATTATAAGACATAAAATAAATTTACAGAGCTAAATGCGTATGTTATCAGTATAATCTAATAATATCAATTACAAATTTAATAGTATAAATTTCACCTAAATTTTAGTCATAAGCAAAACAATTTTATGATCTACACAGTGTAACTTTGTCGGATTATATGGTAAAAAGATTTTTTTAAAACTTTAATAACATAAGAGAATGTGGAGAATTTGGTGCCCAGTTTACAAAGATACCAATATACTATTATTAACTTTTTTTGCTCTGAAAATTATGTAATGATGAATGACATCTTTAATCCCTGGTAGTGTTTCTGTTTTTTTCTTCTATTGTGAGATATTCACACTCTCTCTTGCCATTGAAACGGGAACAAAAACTCGTAAAAAATATTAATTAAATCATTAAAGAAATGCAGTTGGATCAATTTCAACTTTGAAGCACATCGTCCACTATAATACTTTCAATTATTTTTATTCGAATTATTGAAGATATAAATTGTATATTCCTGCACCTCCAACGTGAAATAATTGAAGAAATTCCAAGGAATAGAGTTTGAATCACAGTTCGTCCCATAACTATTTGACAAAATAAATTTAGTCCCAAAATTAACTTTTTATTAGATTTAGTCCTAAATTTTTTAATAAGGTCCAATTTTAATCCCAAAATTAACTTTTTATTAGATTTAGTTCCAAATTTTCTTGTAAGGTCCAATTGTAGTCCCAAAATTAACTTTTTATTAGATTTAGCCCCAAAATTTTTTTATAAGGTCCAATTTTAGCCTCAAATAAAAGGTAAAAAGTGAATATAAAAAATCATAATATATGTAAAAAAATTCGATTAGCAAAAAATTAATGAATTAATATAAATACACTTTTTTATAAAAATAATATAAAAATTAATGAAATAATATAAATACAAACTCGTAAAATCTAAAATAAAAAATACTATAAATACATAAAAACTAACGAAATTAATGAAAATTAATATAAAAATAATATAAAAATTAATGAAATTAATGAAATAATATAAATACAAAAAAATTAATGAAATAATATAAATAATATAAAAATTTCATAAAATCTAATATTATTTCACTTTTTACCTTTAATTTGGAACTAAAATTGGACCTTATAAAATAATTTGGGACTAAAATTGGACCTTATAAAAAAATTTGGGACTAAATCTAATAAAAAGTTAATTTTGGGACTAAAATTGGACCTTATTTGAAAATTTGGGACTAAATCTGATAAAAAATTAATTTTGGGACTTAATATATTTTGTTAAATAGTTATGGGACGAATTGTGATTCAAACTCCAAGGAATATATGTCTAAAATTAACAACTCTACCTCATTAATATTTATATATAATTTCTTATAACAATCAGTTAGGCTTTCTTAAGAATTTAGTTTGTCATGTAATTAATCAGTCAAGAAAATATTAGTAAAAATAATAAAAATACTAATTGATATAATTATATGAGATTTAGGGAATATTATGACAAGCTTTCATACATGAATTTAACTGAACTTTTTTAACACGATTTGAAACAACAAGCTGCATAAACAATTTGCAACATATATATTAACTAATCTTTTTTGCCATCACTAATTAAACATGTAAACTTCATATATACAAATATTAAAACTATATATGTTATAATCTATATATATATATTTTTAATTAAATTTAATTGATATTACAATAACATTTATATTAAAATATTTCAGAAATTTTGAGATTACCGACATTTTCAACTTCTATTATATATATATATATATATATTTCTTCAACATTCACCTCATTTTGCACCGTAAATATATCAATATTTTCTATAATTAGCCTATATAATTTTCTAATCCTGTAAATGCATTTTTATTTTATAACCTACAAATAATTTATTTACTTCCTCCGTCCCTGATATTTATTACCATTTGTATGGACACGGGTTTTAAGAAAAGTAAGATAAAATAGATAAAGTGAGGATAAAGTGGAATAATTGTGGGGTCCACCAGAGAATAAAGTGATTGTTTGTGAGTGTGATAATAAAATAATATTTTCTAAAAGAGGACTGGGAATAAATTTGTGGGACGGACGAAAATGGAAAGTGAGAATAAATTTGTGGGACGGAGGGAGTATTAAAAAAAAATTTAAATAATTAATTACCTAGAAGCAACTTGCCCACAAAAATTTACTTATAAATTATTTGTTTACAAAATATAGGCAAATCGATGTAGGTTAGAATAAAAATATCTATATAATTAAAAAGACTAGGCCTCTTGTGAATAGGGGTGGCAATGGGGCAGGGCAGGGCGGGTATTTAAATACCCATGCCTGCCCCGCGCCCATGCCCCGCCGCCCCGCCCTGCCCCATGTCCCGCCGCGGGGCAGTATGTTTTGCCCCATGCCTGCCCTGCGCGGGGCAGATCCGCCCCGCCCTGCCCCATACTTTATATACTAAAATTTAATATATATATATATATATATATATATATATAATTTAGATATATCCATTAAATCATATTCAATATAAATAATGAAAGAAAGTGTAAACCCTAATTAAAGAAAGTATTTTTTTTATTTATTATATTTTAGATATTAATTATTAATGTTTAAATCATAATTTAGAATATCTTATATATAATTTCATATTATATTAGATTAATAATAATAAATAAAAAATATTTGATATTATTATATTTATTTTATATAAAATATAGTATATATATAAATAATATATATTATTTGGTATATAATATGTTGTGGGGCGGGGCGGGGCGGGGCAGGGCAGGGCAGTAAAATTGTAAACCCATGCCTGCCCTGCCCCATGCGCGGGGCGGGGCAGGTTGCCCCATTCTCAGGACGGGGCGGGGCGAGGCTGACCCATTCAGGGCGGGGCAGATCGGGCCGGCTACGGGGCGGGGCGTTTTGCCATCCCTACTTGTGAACCCGGGTTTATATGAACGCGTATCACTGTTATGTATAATCAATGTCACTGTTGTAAAAATATACTTAATTTTTTAACAGTGATAGCGTATACATAACAGTGATAGTGTATATACGTAACAGTGATAATTAATAAATCGAATTCACTGTAAACTCGAGTTTTTACAAGTTTTTATCCATTAAAAAAAATTTAGGCAATTTTATAGCCACTTCCCACCACGAAATTTTTGTTGAAAATTTTATAGCTAAATTGATAAATTTTGTAGGTAATGATTTATTTTCTTGTAGCCTTCCTCTGGCACATTTACAAATCCCCCAAAACTTTTATCCTTAATTGTATATACCTAAGGCCGCGCGTGGCAAATTAATTGTGCGTATTTTGTACAAAATTACATTTAGTAAAATATATGATAAACAAGTGGATTTTTAAACCTAAAGTATCATAATTGACATGATTTAAAAAACCCTCAATTTTTTTTAACGGAAAGAAAAACACATCAATCTTAACATATGCATGAATAGACATATTGAATATAGCGTTGAATAAAAAATAAAAAAGGTGAAATATATTCCAGAAAGGCTTAGTCTTGTATTTACTAGTTGTATCGTGCAACTCAAGTTTATTTTTAAAAAATTACACAAAATACTAATAAAAAGTCACACATGTTATTATTGAAAAGTGTATCTTTAATAGTGTAACTTTTCAATAATGTACATTTTCAGTAAAAAATAGTATAACTATTTAAAAATACACTTGAATTGAACCGGATAATTGGTGCACAAGAGACTTACACGACGACAAAAATGTAGCAATCAAGGCAAGCAATTTTACTCTAGAACAGAAAGAAGCTCCTTTGTTTCCCAATTATATATTAATATACCACTTAAATTTCACTATCATATAAGGAGACGATAAATAAAGAAATAAAATAAATTAGGCAAAAGATAATGGCCGACGTCGAAAATAACAAACAAAAGCTTTCCCTAAGGATACAAAACCTACAAAAGTTGGGTGAAAACCTAAAGCCCCCAAATTTGGATTGAAAATGCAAAAATGAATAGTGGCCACAAATGTCCCTCTCCTGAAATTTATAATTTTGTAACAAATTAATGAATATTAAATTTAATTAATGGGCGAAAAAATGGACTGATGTCATGAATCTCTTCTATATCTAATTTTGTTAGAGACATTAAAGATACATACCTCGTGATATCTTTCAAGCATGGTTCACAACTTAGTAAACTGGTTTATTTTGAAAATTAAGTAGACCTAATATTTTAAATTGGTAAAATTGTGACTCGAACCAATAACATTTGTCTTATAGATAGTTGAGCTATAATTATTTGAGTTATACCATTTTGTCAAGTAGACCTAATCTTATTATTTGGGAGTAAATCTTCAACAAATAAAAATGACGAGTAGAAAAAAATGTACATTTACCTCGAATATTTTCATTCTACGTCACTATTTTCTACTTTTATTTCATGACCAAAAATACGAATTCAACAATAATTGATTTTATAGTAACCAGGTGGCTTAGCTCACCTGGCCACCGGACTCCTCACTTGAGTGAGTGACCCGAGTCCGATTTCCTTTGGGAACGAAATAGGAGGGAGATATAAGGATGACTTGGAGATAATGTTGGAGTGTTTGGAGACTTGGTGAACTAACTTCGAATTACTAACAACTAAAATTTACCGATAAAAAAAAATTGATTTTATAGTATAAATACAGCTCAATAAGTGATTTTGTATCGTGAGAAGCTGTCATCCGCCGATACCACTGCACCATCGTTAAAAATCACTTCACTCATACTATATTCTACATTGTCCTAACATTAATAAGTTATACTGCAATAACAATTTACCAATAAATGAAGAACAATTTACTAATACTTGAAGAACAATTTAGCACTACCGGAAGAACAGTTGAGTGATACCCAAAAGAACAACTCATAAATACCTCAAGAACAAGTCGATTTATGTCAAATGAAACAAATAATATCTTTTGATTATAAGCTTCTAATCGATTTATAGTGCTTTAAAATAATTATTCAAGATACAACATCAAAAGACTATAATTTAACTTAGAAACGACATTCTTCATAAATTTCTTCAAAAATCTTATAAAACTAAATACACTAATTCCTTCATTTTAATCCATATACTTAATTTGATCCTTTAAGATAGACACATATGCCTTTAATGTTGAAAATCAACAAAAATGTTTAGAAATAAAACTAACCAAAATCTGAAACCCTTTTAAGTCTAAGTAATATCTAAAAAATAATTTACTAATACTTATACACAAAAATCAACTCACTTCTAATATCTTAATTGTCAAAAACACATAATATTGTGTTTATTTTTAATTTAGAATTTAAATCGAAATTGAACTTAAAATTCAAATTTATAACATATAGTCAAGTGTACATAAATTTTGGTGGCCAACCTCAAAATTAATGTTTTAACATAAAAAAAAATTAATATAGAGAGAGGGGGACATAATTTAATGGTGATTTACATATTGGTTCAAAATATTTGCATAGAAGCACTTTTTTTTTCTGCACATAACTAATTTATAATTAATATTAATTTTATGAACCATTTTATAATTTTCCCATAATTTAATACATGAGCGCATACATAAGATAATGTATGTAGGTATTGTGTAATATTTTAAAATGGTGGTGTGAATGTGTTATTAACCAGCTTGCTAGACCTTGTTATAGCCTAAAAATAAGCAAAATTCACATGGGATCCTTAGTTGGAATGTCTTGTGCTCCTTCCCTGGTCTCTCTCACATGCTTCCCTCTACCCATGTGCTCTTTCCCAATTAATTATTTTATTTTTTCTCTTCTCTTACCTTTTCTCTCCATTAAGGTCATGCTAATATTATAATAATTGACTATTAAATAAGTTGGTTTTTTTTTTTTACAGAAAGAAGAACGTTTAACCATATACGTGTTTAATTTTAACGAAATCAGGCCCAAGTATGTATTTCAAAACTTTTTTATGATTACGAATGACATTAAGTCAACGGAGTGCAGGTCTGGTCTCCTCAATTTATTTATAACCAGGATCGACTTAGAGAGGCAAACGAGAGTTAAAATTCTATTTCGATTGTTGAACTTTCCCGTAAAACTTCTTTTTTCTTTTAAATCGTCATATAACTTTGTGGATGTTCTAAAGTTGATTTTTTTTACATGTTTACATCTTATAATTTTGAATTTTTTTCCAAAAAGATCCCAGAAAAATGTGCATCAATACGACATCGTTTGTGAAATTTCCGCGACTTTTGGATTAAAATTAGATCAATTAAGAAAGACTTAGGGTGTGTTTTAAAAAACTTAAAAAAGTGTAGAATGACTTTTTTTTGGAAATAGCTAAGACCCAACTTATCCAAAAAAAAAAAAAAATTAATTCTATAATTTTTTAAGTTTTTGAAAACACACCCTTAATTGCAATTTAAATCACGATTTTTTTAAAAATTATATCTTATTATTATTATTATTATTATTTTTGCAACTAAGACTCATGGGCAAATCTTCTTTTGCTCGAAACTTACTTGGCGCTTATGTGTCATTTATTCATAGGTAAAATTGTGTATGAAAATTATTTATGACAAATTTATAATGAAGAGTATGTCTCTTGTGAACCCGAGTTCACATGAACTCGTATCACTGTTATTCATATATACTATCACTGTTATAAAGATACACTTGATATTTTGACAGTAATAATGTATATGCATAAGAATGATAGTGAATATACATGATATTGATAATTGATAACCCGAGTTCACCGTGAACTCGGGTTCATACAAGTTTTTGTCTATAATGAATTAGTTTTAAAGTATCAAACATTTTACCAGAATTATCAAAATTCTAATCAGAATTCAGAAGTATAAAAATCTTGGTTAATGATATTATGTTATAAATTTTAAAATTACATTTTAATCTGAACTTTTGAATCTTGTTAAAAAACTTCAATATATATTTTTTTCAATTAAGGGTTACATATTTGTCTCCACATGATGTTTATGTGGTGTCTACAGTTGTAACAATGGCCCACAATAAAAAAAAAATTGCAAATTTTACAACTGAATTTTTAAATTTCAAATAATTTTTTCAAAGTCTAAAATTCCAATTTTCTTTTAAAACTACTTTTATAAGAATTATTCTTACTTTATTTGTTCGCCGAATTAGTTATTTGAAAATCTTATTAGTTTGATACTTACTTTTTACTATAAAATGTCAAATTTTTTAAAATCTTACTAAAAAATTCTTTTAAATTTTTTATTGTGGATCGTTGCCACACCCATAAACGCCGCATTAGCAGTATGCAGAGATAAACATATCTATAACCCTTAATCACAAAAAAAAAAATTGAACTATTTTTAAATAAAATCTAAAGTTTAGATTAAAAGACAATTTTAGAAAAGGTCTTGATTTAAATTGCAATTAAGATTTTGACATGTAACATAAATTTTTACAGGTAAATATTACATATGCGCCACATAAGCTTTGATCAGAGACAAATCTTCCCATAAATTTTAATTAAAAATAAAAATAAACTTAAAATTATTTTAACAAAATACAAAAGTTTAACTTAAAATATAAATTCAAAAAAATTTATGATGTAAATTGCAATTAAGCAACTAAAAAATTATTGAACAAAATTTTGTAGAAAAGTCCAAAATTACGGGATAAAATTGACCATCAATGCATGCAGGCATAGGATGTGAACGCTTTCTTTGGATATTTTCTTTAAAAATAGTTGTATTATTCATGCAAAAAATAATTTAGGTTTTAGAGTAAGTCTCTTGTGCACTAGTTACACCGTGCAACTCAATTTCATTTTTAAAAAGTTACACAAAATACTATTGAAAAGTTACACCACTAAAGACACACTTTTCAGTAACAACTTGAGTAACTTTTCAATAGTATTTTATGTAACTTTTTCAAAAATAAACTTGAGTTGCACAGTGTAATTGGTGCATACAAGACTAAGCCTAGGCTTTAATTCATAAGTGTTTGCACCTTAAAATTTAATTAAGCATAAATATTATAGTACCTTAATTTTATTCCTCTTAAAATGAAATTTATATTCATCCTCATTTTCAACTATGAATACGAAAAGAAAAAATAAATAAAAATTCAAATTTAGGAGTAATAAGAGACGTTAAATGGGTGGAGTTTTAAAAAAGTAAAAGATTTGAATTAAGACTATTGTACTTTTGCGTACCAACAATTTATTCGTATCTTACAAATTTGTTAAGTGTAAAGATAAGCTGAGTTTGAATATTGAAGATTAGTCAGGAATCTTGATCCTGACAGTTGGATCTGGAGGAATATTCTTGAGGTGACATCCTGAGCCTAACAGAAACTGATCCTGAGTCTGAGCGAAGGTTTCATCCTGAGTCTGAGTGTGCTGATCCTGAGTGTTCAGATCAGTAAAGACACTTGTACTGAAGACTCAGTAAACCTGAAGGCACTATCCTGAGAGGTCATCCTGAAGTTGAAAATGACCAATTCCCTGAGTCACTCAAACTGAAGCTTATGAGCTGAGTAATAAAATCGGTTATTTTGGACAGCTGGCGGAGCATTCATATTGGACGCCGGAACAATTATTTTGGGCGGTTATAACCATACAATCTCGTTGATTGGTAATAGCTTAGAGGCGGTTAAGGGATATATCTATAAATACGTATTCATTCTAGGATTTACATACTGTAATACACTCATTACTTAGAGAGATTAGAGTGAGAAAGCTTTTTTTTTCTCTGTAAGTGAGGAAACTACATCCTTGGACGTAGATCAATTTGATCGAACCACGTAAATTGTTTGTTCTTATTTTGATTTCCTGATATTTCTGTTGAGTGTGTTCATCCAGCATTCTTCAATCGTTCTGATTACTTGAAGTCTTATTGAGATCAATTATTCCGGTTCAATTCACAACAAAATTTATGTTAGATTTTATAATACATTATTTTATTTATTCCTAATTCAGTCAATTCTCATTTTTCTAATTTGGTTGCCAAAAAATTCTAGATCTAACACTGGTGGTGATAAGCCAAGGGTAAGCCTAAGTTCTATGGTAAAAATAAGGTTCCTTGTAAAATTTGTGGCAAAATAAATCACATAGCTGTGAAGTGCTTTAAACATTTTGATCACTCATTTCCTGATCTTGAGTCCACTCAGTCCTCTGGTAGATTTCAGTCACATCTCACTCACTTGACTCAAGTCACCAACCCTCTAGCTACATTACCACTTCCACTCTTCCTTTCCCCTAATGCTATTATGATTCACTTTCCCACTGCTCCTCAGCCTCACACCACTGACTCTGCTTCTACTTCTGCAATTCATCCTCCCTCCCCTCTAGCAATAATTGGTGTATTGACAGTGGTGCTACACACCACATTATTTCTTCACTAGGCAATATGCAGTTATACCTCTCATTAAACAGTTAACTCTAACTTCACTCTAGGTAATGGTGCATCTATTCCTCCTATCTTACATGTTGGTTCATTAGGCATTCATAGCATGCAGTCTGATAAACATTTAGTTCTTAATATTATTTTGAATGTTCCTAATATTACCATAAATTTTTGAAGTATTTCACAGTTTCTGAGAGATAATGATGCTTTCATTGAATTCCATGCTAAGGATCAGAGTACCAAATAAATTCTTTTGAAAGGATGACTTATACCAGTTAAATGTTGCTACTTTGAATAGGCTCTCCGTGACTTTCAGTTGTAATTCAGCTACTATTTCTCCTTCTTTGTTGAACAATTCAGTTAAAAGTTACTGATCTTTGGCATTTGTCTTCATATATTGATTTCTGTACTAAAGCGTTTAAACATATCTGATTTTGTGAACGTTAGTTTTTGCGAGGCCTGTAAACTTGGTATGGTGCATCAATCTACTTTTTCTTCTAATAAGTCACATACTTTCCAACCTTTTACTATTGTTCCTGTTGATATTTGGGGACCATCTTCACATCCTTCTACTGATGGTTTTATATATTATATGTGTTTAATTAATGAATGTAGTAGGTTAACTTGTATTTTTCCTTTAAAAGCTATGTGCAATTGCTCAATTAGTTATCCAGTTTGTTGCATTTATTGAAAGACAATTTAATTCTTGTATTAAATATTTTTGGTCTGACATGGATGGTGAATTTATCTCTCTGCATTCTTTCTTCAATACACATGGTATTGTTTATAGACATTCTTGTTCCTACAAGGAAGCATCAAAATATAACTGAAATAGGGTTGTTTTTACTTGCTTAGTCTAATTTGCCTATAAAATTTTGGTGGGATGCATTCTCTACTGTTGTTCTCCTTATCAATTGGCTTCCTACACTTGTTCTTAACAATCTTTCTCCATACCACAAACTGTACAAGATGACACCTGACTATTCTCTTATTTTAGTGTTTGGTTTTCCTTTCTTGTTTGAGACCTTACAATTCATTTAGGGTACGTTTGTTTTAGGATTAAGGGGGTCGTGGGAAGTCATGACTTTGAAATCCTGAGATGTGAAAACCTTGATGAATAGTAAAAGTGTGTGTTTGTTTTGAGATTTTAGTAGGGTAGGATGTTACTTTATGTCAAATCAAAGTGTAATAATGATTGATTTTATAGGTATAATATAGGTATTTTATGAGTGTAGTGTTGGAAAGAGTAATAATAGATTTAATAGTTATTTTTAGGTATGGATTGAGTTTGGGATGTGAAATCCGGATGTTACATCCCAAACTCGTGTAGAGACGTGATCGCAAAGTCCTACGTCCATCCGTGGTAGTCCCAAAACAAACATACCCTTAAGGTTCAATTTTGATCTTCTCAATGTGTGTTTATGGGTTACAGCCCCCACCATAAAGGGTATAAATGCTTCTGGGAGAGTCTACATCTCAAGCAATGTGGAGTTTAATGAGTATCCTTTTCCATATTCTTCTTTTTAATATAGTGGACCTCTTCTTCACCTCCTCCATCTCTTTCAACTCCCATTCCTCACCACCATCCTCCTAATGATCCTCATGTCCCTCCCTCCACCACTTAAAGTACATTTTCTCATTCTACACCTATCATCTTTCCTTCAACACATCCTTCAGACACAAAAACTTCATCATCTTGTTATGGGGCTACTACTTGTGTCTTGCTTCCTCCTCTAATTCCTACTCATCCTATGATCACCAGGTCTAAAAAAGGCTGGTATCTTTAAGCCCAAAACTTTTCTTTTCTCCTACTCTCATTCTTCCATTCCTGAACCTGATAATGTATCTCATACGTACTCTTCTCTATTTTGAATTGATAATTAATGAATACACTACTCTCTTAAAGATCATACTTGAGATCTTGTCCATTTCTCTCCTAATATTAGTCATATTATCACCAAGTGGGTTTTCAAGGTCAAATGCAATAAGGATGACACTATAAATATAAAGTCAGGCTTGTTGCTAGGGACATTCAAATATGTTGGTGTGGATTATTTCCAAACCTTTAACTCTCAAATTTGTGCTCTATTTGGCTGCTGCAAGGAATTGCCAAGTTCAACAAGTGGATATTAACAATGCTTTCTTGAATGATCAGCTAAAGAAAATTGTTTATATTACATAACCTGATGGATTTGTTGACAGTTCTCTTCGCACTTATGTTTGCACGTAAGTTACTTCTACTGATTTAACTTGGATCACTTTGCTGTTCCATGAGATAAATATTCATCTTCTCAAACATGTCATCCTTTGGTGTAATCATCAAGAAGTCATAACTCTTGCATTCAGTCCTGCTCATCTCTCTTGGACCAAACATATTGAGATAGATATTCATTATCTAAGAAAATGTGTTCAAGCTCAACAACTTAATGTACGTTTTGTTCCTTTCAAAGATCAACCCACTGATATTTTCACCAAACCACTCTCTCCTTATGGCCCGCTTCCATACTCTTTGGTCCAGCTTGGCTTGCTTCTCAGTGGTGGTTCATAGCAACGGGAGCATATTATAGTATTAGGGTATGTTTGGTTCGTAAGATAAAAGTATCTATCCGTACAATGCATATATACAACCATGCAATTCAATGCACCATTGACTTGCATTCAACCATGCAATACAACCACACAATACGAACATGTAATACATGCATTTCATTGTTAACAACTGTTAGGCGGTTAGTTTGTTAATCAATTTGTTAGTTAAACTCATAAATGCTTGTAGTAGCTCTTCATTCTCTATTTAAAAATGTAAACTCATTCCTATATATTTTGAGTGAAATATACACAAATAGTTTACATAAAGTTAAGAGTTTAACAATATCAACAATAGAAGACTAGTAAAGATGTCAACTGGGCGAGGCGTCAAACCCCGTCTCTATTCCCGTCCTTATGAACTTCACGGGGAATAAAGTGTCCCCATTCCTACCCCTGAAATTCCCTGCTTGCCGCGAATTTATTTTTTTCTAGAACAAATTATATCAAATTTCAGTAATTGTCATTGACAAACATAAACATGAGAATGTAAATGCTTAAAAAAAATTTAAAAAATATTTAAGATCTAGAATATAAATTTAAAACATATTTAAAAATATAAATTCTAAATATAATTAAATTTTAAAATTCAAAAATATGTTAGTTACTTTATAAGTTTATTTATTGATATTTTATATTATATATTTATATGTATAAGAAAATAGATGAGCCTCTGCGAAAAAATGGAGCGAAAAATACAATCACCCGTCCCGTCCCGTCCCATCCAGCTCCGCCCTAAGCTATGGGGCAAAAAACACTATCTCCATTCCCATTGTTTTGAAGATTTCCTGCCTCATTCGAGACCGGAGGTTTCCCATCCCACCATCAAATCTTAGAGATTAATGTCATTAATTAATAAATACTTAGGGGGCGCTTGGTAAAAAAATTCTTCAATGGTAATGGGAATGTGATATACACATAGTAATTATTATATGTAATGAGAATAAATGAGGTACATATAATTGTTTTTTCTCCTAAATAAGGTAATCATTACCCCCATTTGATTACCTCTATCTCACCTTATAATCATCATACTCAATCAATCCCCCATTCCACAACCAACAACATTCTATTTTTGTCAATTTTTCCAAAATTGAAACACAACATTAATGATGTAACCATCATGAACATAAACTCGCATTCCACATAGAAAAATGAAATTTCATTCTCATTACCATTGAAGAATTTGAAACAAGCGCCTCCTTATATCATCAAATCTTAATATTCCCTTATCATTTTTCTTTTCTTTTTTCAGTCAGGTTGAGGGGTAGGATCCTTGTTTTAAAAAGTGGGTTGGACCAGCCGGTCCAACCGGTCCGACCGCTACTCGGACGACATACCGAACGGTTCGAAAGCGTTGGGCCGCTCTTCTTCTAAAGCGCCCAGAAAGCGGTCAAAAGCGGCAAAAGCGGGTCGGACCGGTCAACTCGGCGCTTTTGCTTTTTTTTAAAAAAAAATTATGGATTTTTTTTTTTTGCAATTTATAATTTTCACTAAAACTCAAATTTTCAGCTTTTGTTTTTTGTTTTATATTATCTCTATCACATTTTTTTTTATCCTTATTTTTCCCCAAATTCCTAATATTATTATCATATCTTTCTATTAAATCATCTACGAAAATTGGATTTGAAATAATGAGATCAAGTTTTAGTGGTGTTAATTTTGATATTCATTCAAATTAAATATTTTTATGTTGTTAATCGTAGACATTTGATGAACTTATATATTTGATATTTTTAAGACATTTGATGAACTTAATTTTACATTTGACATTTTTATGATATATGATCTAATTTTAGTAAAATATTGACATTTAATGTAAATAGTTAAAATTGAAATTTAAATAACAATATTAGATGTATATTTATTTAATTTTTAGAGTAATTTGTACATAAAATTTAATATTTATAATGTCTTTAATTTTTGTATATAATTACATATTATTTTATTATAATGTCATACCGGTTTAATCGCTTTACTAACGGTTAGACCCGATCCGACCGGTCCGACCGCAAATATTAAGGATTCCGGTTTAACTTCCGCTTCCGCTTTTAAAATATAGGGTAGGATCATGGGATGACCCTCCATTAAAGTGTGCCGAGGCATGATATTAGAAAATCCCAACTACTTACTGGGCCAAGACATAAGCCAAACATCCTAAATGGGACAACTCATTATATTAAAGTCCCAGGTTATTTGCACTAGTTAAAAATTGGTAAAAATACTATTTTTTAATTTTTTTGACTGTTTTCTTAAAAGAAATTATAAATTTAAAAAAAAAAAAAAATTCACCGCGTTTAAAAAAATTGTAAAATTGAATTTTTTTTTTAATAAATATTTCGAATAAGAGGCAGTATATTCATAAGAATAGTGTATTTCTAATTTGACTAGTGCCAACAATCTGGGCCTATATTAAAAGTCCAACTTCATTAGTGGGCAGTGACTTCATATTTTAAAGTCCAACTTTCCAAGTGGGTCGAGGCATAATATTATTTAGGATCAGGATATTTTTCCCCCTTTATTCAGTATTTCATCCCCTTGATGAATTCACTACCATGATAGTTTACTTCACCACCCATAAATTTTCACAACTATCAAACCTTCATAATTAAGAATATAATTTGAGTACTTCACCCCTACAAGAAACCGAAACGCCGGTGACGGTCATGGCACACGGAGACAACTCTCACGCGAACTCAAATTAAATCGATGTCACGATCTCTCCCAGCCAGACCTCCGTCGCAGAATCTCACCGCGACGCACAACGCCCACTCCACCGGAGTCACCCATTGAAGGAACCACCCATCTCCTCGCACACGCATCCACCATTAACCGTCCCCGGAAGCTTTTCTCGCCGTCTCAGTAATTGCCGCCGATTCCTTTTCGCCGCCTGGAAGAAGACGATCATCTGCCCAGAAATCGCCATTAAAGCAGCTGCAACCTTCGCACACCCCTTCGCCGGAATTGCGTACGGAAACCGCCTGCCTCCGTCGTGCAAATCGCGACACTAGAATCACCTAACACTATCACTCTCTCGCTCGATTCCACCGCCATTGCCTCTGCTACCGCTGTTCCAGAATTCCCCCTGAAACCAGCTGTCGCACAGCCTGCACATCTCCGCCTCGCCTCAGTCCAACCACCGCCTGATCTGGTTTACTGAAATTTTAGGTGGTGTTCGACAATTGGTGTCGAACTAATTGCATATGTTCGACTATTACTGGCAGAATTATGTGGATGTGTTCGAAATATTGAACCGAACAATTGTTCGAAACATAAAACCGAAAAAATGTACATTGTTCGAAAATAAAAACTGAAAACAGGCCATTGTTCGGTTCGAATTTTCGAACAACGAGTGAATGTTCGAAATTTCGAACTCTTTTCAATACTCGGCGAGAAAATCGCGCGTCGCTTGTGTAGCGCAGGCGTCGTCGCCGTTCGTCCTTTGCCGTCGCGCGTGCTGCTGCGGCGTTCGTGGAAGATCACCGGAAATGGGTGGAGGCCGTTCGCGCTTGCTGTGGGGTAGGTTTTACGAAAACGAATTTGCAAGTTTTTTTTTTTTTTAAATCGAATTCTTGGTTTAAAAAAAAATCAGATTTTGGGGATTTTATCTGAGTTTTGTTCGTGATGAGTCAATTGATTTTGTGTTGAAATCAACACGGAGGCAAGGTGTTTGCGGATATGGCTGTTTCTCGTCTGGTATTGAAAAGAGTTGATTTTGTCAGGATGATCACAAAGCCATTTTTTGGTCTTTGAAATATGGGGTGAAGTGATCTTTTTTAATTTTAAAAAATATACAAGAAGGGTATTTCTATCTTATAATTTAATTTTAGACATAAGAAAGTAAGTGGGGGTGAAGTACTCAATAAAAGGGGAAAAATATCCTGATCCTATTATTAAGGCCACCTTTATTATTGGGCCAACACAGATATAAGGCCTCATAATTTATAGGCCCTGTCTAAGACAATATACTGTCATCTAATACAACATTATCACCAATCTATCATTTAATTTTAAAGGCACATATTGTTATATACACCTTCAGATATTTTGAATACACACATTAATTGAGTACACTCACCAAATGTTGAGTACACGCACAAAAATCCACAATTTACCCTCGTTTTTTATAAAATAAGCGTGCACACCCTCTACCGCCACCTCCTCTTCAACCTCGTAGAAGCTGCATTCCACCATTCCACCCACACTGTAATTAAACACACAAAGCCCAATAAACAGCAACTTTGGATACTTCCTATTTTTTTTTGTTTTTTTGAGGTAATAAGTTATTAAACTAATTTTGATTCTATTAGTAAAAAATATTATAAACTAAGGGATATTTGGCTAAATTTATTTAAATATCTTATAAGCTCTAATATCTTATAAGTTATTTAAGAGCTTATAAGATGTTATTTTTAAGCAGTTCATAAGTTGTTGAAGTGTTTGACTAATACAACTTATAAGTTTTTTGATAATTTATCTTTTTTTTTTACAAAAATTTAATTTTAATAGATTTTTTTTTATATTAAGGTATGAGTTGTGGTGTGGTGCGATCCAGCGCGAGGCAGATGGATGAGGGTGGAGATAATGAGAAAAATAAGTCGGATATTCCAATTTATTATTTTACAACTTATAAGATACAAAGAATTTATTTTAAGATCTTATAAGCTGTCAAATATCTTATTTTATCAAATGTTCTAAAAAAGTTTACATAATTTATAAATAGTTTTAGAGAGTTTATAAGTCGAGTCAATCACCCCTACGTTTCTGCATTAATTTTCATTTATATATATTTTTTTTTATAAAAGTGATACCTTTTGACTTTTTTTTTTTGGAAGGGAGTTTAGCCATAATTATTTTCAGTTTATATTTTATATCCTCGTTTGGTAATGGGCCAAGAACCACAAATGGATTGGACTAGTTATTTATACGTCTGTGATGTTTGTATTTTTGCAGTTAATGCACTCTATTGCTAGTTATTAATTCTGAATAATTATTAGTAGATCCCAATAACTATTTAGTTCTTCGCAACAACATATATAGTTGATGGGCCATCATCTAATTTATTCCGAACCCACAATTAGTTAAGGCCGTTGCTTTAGTCATAACACTTCCACCACATATTTTATTAGTTAGTGGTTACTACCTCACCTACCCAACTATGAAAATCTTTTTTTTTTTTTTTTACTGATTTTAAGAAAATATTGATAAAGTAAATAAAATAAGTATATTTTAGGATATTGTGTAATCTTTTTATGAGTAAAATGGTTATTATTACTAAAATTAATAACATGTAATTGAAGTTATTAAATAATAGTTGAAAAAAAATCATTGAAAAATAGAATGTGGATGCAAGTAATATACTTGCCAGAAGTTAGATTGTATAAGCATTAATCTTATTGACAGTCACTGGCTGGGAAATCTAATGATTTCTGAAATGTCCCTCTAATATATTAATAAAACTATATTATTTCAAAATATTCTTAATTAACTGATTCAAAAATTAATAAAGTAAATTTTTAAACACACACTCACCAAAATATGAATTTTAATCCGTGATGGGGGAGTATGTAGTATACATATATTATCTCCGTCCCGGGTCTTTTTTCCAAAAGACCTACACACGGATTAAGAAAAACGTAGAGTATGTGAGTGTGAAGTTAATTAATAAAATATAAAAAATGCACTTTATTAACTTTTGTGAGTGTAAATTATTTCCTTTTAAAGACAGGAAAAAAAAAAGAGTTGGAACACGTATTAAGAAAAAAGACCTGGGGACACGTATTAAGAAAAAAATAGAGTATGTGAGTGTGAAGTTAATTAATAAAATATAAAAAATGTACTTTATCAACTTTTGGAAGTGTAAATTATTTCTTTTTAAAGGTAGAAAAAAAGAGTTGAGACGTTCTAAAATAAAAAATAGAGAAAAAAGAGTTGGGATGGAGGGAGTATTAAGGGATTATAGTTTTATAAGCCCAATAACTTGACACCAATTTGAGTTTGGTCCTAATCAATTGCTCATTTTGATTTTGATCCTATAAATTAAAAAATATTTTGAAATTAGTCCTATTACTTGTAATAGCAGGTTGCACAACCGGTCAGTAATTATATGGTTCTTTGTTTGACTTTTTATTACAGGTTGCATTGATGATTGAATCTTAATGTCTGAAGGGCAATATTTATTTAAATAATTTCTTATAATTATTTTTTAAAAACTCAAATTATCAAAAATTGTTAAAAAATTCAGAATATTTTCAAATTAGATCAGGTTCTAAAAGTTAAACCAGCAACATGTGCTTTGTTAATAATAATATATATAAAATAATCTCAATATTAATCAAGAATTATTTTTAGAAATTTACTATTTATATTTAAAATTTTAAAATTTATAAAAAATACTGAACAAAGAGAATATATTACTCCTTCTGGGCAATAATTTTATTCTTAACGAAATGGACGTGACTTTAAAAAAATATATATAATAAAAAATGTAAAATTCATTTATAAATAAAATAATTATTTTTGGAGATAATAATAAAATAATATTTTTTTATAAAGTAAATGAGAATAGATTTTTTTTAAAATATAAATACTGATTGGGTATAATTGTAAAAATTAGATTTGTTTACATTTGATAACTAATGATTTAATTCATAAATAGTTAAAAACTCATGTGTGTACGTCTTTCTTTGATGACACATAATTAGTTAGTGCTGGGTTTAGAATTTTTTTAATTGGAAATATATAGGAATTATAATATGGTTAAACAGATTAAAAATATGTATAATATTATTTTTCTAAATAGGATAATATATAATTTATTATATTTTATTACTCTCTTTTCATCTTATAATCCTCCTCCTCAACTAGATAAATAATAAAATATATTAAGTTAATTCTTTGCTTATTTATTTATTTATTTATTTTTATTATTATTTATTAATCAAGAATTATTTCTAAAAAATTATTTATTTTTAGTGTTATTTATTAAGTTAATTCTTTTATTATTTATTTGTTAACTTAATTTATATTATTTAATAAATAAATTCTTTTATTATTTATTAAGTTAATTTATAAAAAAAAACTAAATAAATAAATTTAATAACTTAATTAAAAAATGTTAAACAAATAAATAATAAAAGAATTAACTTAATAAAAAACCAAATAAATAAAAAAATGTTAAACAAACAAACCAATAAATAATAAAATATATTAAGTTAATTCTTTTATTATTTATTTGTTTAACATTTTTTAATTTATTTGATTTTTTAAATCAACTAAATATTTTTCTATAGCTTATTTGTATTATACTTTTTTTATTTGAAATTAGTATTTTTTATAAATTTCAAAATTTTAAATATAAATTGTAAATTTCTAAAAATAATTCTTGATTAATATTGAGATTATTTTATTTATATATTATTATTAACAAAGCACATGTTGTCGGATTAACTTTTAAAACCTGGTCTAATTTGAAAATATTATGATTTTTTTAACAATTTTTTTATATTTTAATTTTTTAAAAATAATTATAAAAAATTATTTAAATAAATATTGCCCCTTAGATATTAAGACTCAATCATCAATATTACTTGTAATAAAAAGTCAAACAAATAACTATATAGTTATTGACATGTAGTGTAACCTACTATCCCAAGTAATAGGACAAATTTTAAAATATTTTTAAATTTATAGGACAAAAATCAAAATGAGTAATTGATTGAGACCAAAATCAAAGTAATATCAAGTTATTGGGCTTATAAATCTATAATCTGGACTATTAACTATCACTCAAAATTTCCTCCATATATAGATATGTAATTACTTCAAAAAATCTCTCTCTCTTTTTTTTGGTTGTCACAAGATCTGAAAAGGAGCGTGGTCCTGTAGGAATTACATTTTGATTCCCAATTTTGCGTTTCTATTAGTAGCAAGTTGCAATATTTGTCGACCTTTACGTTGGAGTTAACAAGGCACGTGACATCACGTGAATGGCGATAAATCTGTAGGACAAAAAGGATAAGTTGCAGAGAAGAAGAGCGTGCGCCAATCCCTATGCTTTATTAATCCACGTGTGTTGCTCTTGAGCCTTCCACCCCTTCATACCATCCCTATGATTGCTTCCTCTCCAAAATAAGAATAGTTGGCTTACTCCCTCCGTCCACGGTAAATAGTTACATTACTTCTTATATAATATGTTGCAGGATATTATAAAGTATTATAGAATTTCTAAATTCATAAATAGATTTCATAATACTCTTCAATATATTGTATTAAACCACGTGTAAAAAAACAAGAACGAAGAGAGTAAATCGTACACTAGGACTTAGAGCTGTTAAATTAAATGAGCTGCTCATGAGATCGGTTCGGTTCGACTTGTCAAGGCTCACTCAACTCGACTCGATGTGTTAAACGAGCCAAGATCATGCTTAAAAAATACCCCATCCGTCTACGATAAATGGTCCATGTTGCCTTAAACAGTCGTCCACAATAAATGGTCTACTTACCTAAAATAAAAAATTTACAATTATTATTTTCATTTTTTATACACATATACTCACTTTTACATATCATATCAAGTACTCTTTTAATAATTAAATATGTTTTTATACTAAACACTCACTTTTACACATCAACATCAACTCTTCTTAATAAACGTGAATTACCAAGATAGTCCAATTTTTGTGGACGGAGGGAGTACTCATTAGTTTAACGAGCTCGGCTAGACTCGACTCAATAGGATTGCTAGTAGCTCGACATGCCCAAAAAATAAGAGTTATTTTGTAAATATTACTCCCCCGTCCCACTATATGTTGCTCATTTTGTCATTTCCTTCCATCCCACTATATGTTTCCCATTTGTTTTTTACTCCCTCCGTCTCAGGACTACTTTTACATTTGCCTTATTTGGATGTTCCAACTCTACTTTCACACACATAAAAAAGAAAACTTTACACTCACAAAAGTCAATAAAGTGCATTTTTTTATTTTATTATTAACTTTACACCCACATACTTAATTTTTAATTCTTGGTTCGCTTGCCCAGGACAACTATGAAAGTAGTCATGTGACGGAGGGAGTACCTTTTTTGGAAACTACTATTTATTTTTTATAATTATTTTTATTACTTTTTATACTATTCGTATTATTTTTTCACTATTTTCATCACATCACTTATACTTTTTCACTTTTACTTTAATCCGTGTGCCCAAAAGAAACGAGCAACTTATACCGGGACGGATGGAGTATTTAAATTAGGATATAAAATTATAATATTTTATATAATAATATAACTCTAAATCTCAAATCACTCATATTAATGAATTGATGATAATTTTATTTTTATTAAAGTATGAGAATGTGGATATGCTTAATTATTGAGTTGTTGATATAATATCAGTTAAATATAAAATTTTTAAGATATTCGAGCTCAAGTCGAACTTTACTCATAAATTTCGATCACGAGCTCAAACTCAAACTTAATTTAAGCTAAACGAGCCGAGTCGAGCTCTATTTCGAGCCGAGCTGAACTCAATTTTGAGCTTGTCCTTCTTAACGAGTCGAGCCAAACCGAGCTGAACTGACACTATTGGAACTTGATCGGCTCGTAACAGTTCTACGTTCGTGTAACAAATATTCTCTCTATCTTAATCTTTCCATTTTATCATTTTAATCCGTATTTCTATAAATTTTCTATTTGCATTTTTTTTAAATTACTATTTATTTATTTATTTATTTTTATTTCTATTACTTTTTTATTACATCATTTGTACTAATAATTATTATTTTAAAACTAATTTATATGCCCAGAAACAACGAAAAAATTATATAAAAATGGAGGAAATATCTGTGTTAAGCTTCATGATAAACTTTTACAATAATTTTGTAGAAATATGTCCTACCATTTTAAATTAACTATAAGTGGTTAGAAATTGCATAATATTCTTAATTTTTTTATTAGTTATATAGAAATTTTTTGCTTACCTGTTTATTTATGGTGTGCTTAAACTTATGAAAAAAGCAATTGATAAGCACATATCTATTTAAAAAAAACTATTTTATTAAACTTCGACTTATAAAAGTACATAACACATTTCATTGTAATCATATATACCAAGTTATATATTATGTTATACTTCCACCATCCCACAAAATTTGCATATTTTTTTATTTAAATATTTCTCACAAATTTGCACACTATTAAAAAATAAAATATTAATTTACGTGTATACTCACAAATTTATACAAGTATTTAATCATATCACTATTTTATACATAAAACATATTTTTTATAAATTTATACACATATTTAACTATGCATGTATCACTATTTTATATATAAAATATATTTTTATAAAAAATATGTCATACTGTAGAGTATAAATTTCTATTGGACGGGGAAGTATTTGATAAATCTTATATTTTCAATCTAATAGGGTCAAGTGCAAAAAGAAATTTCTGCATCCTCATCTACCTTAAAATATTGTCAACCCATGCATTCTCAAAGCAATATCTTTGCTGCGTCGTTAGCATCGTCAGAGTAAAAGGCAGGCTGCAGAAATTAAATATGTTGTGTACGGCTGTCGCAATCTGGAAAAGTTCTTCTTCGATCTTCTAGAAATAGAATAACTTACACCTAATGTAACCAGTTGATCGGGCTCTTCACTTAAATGAGTGACCCGAGTTGATTTTCTGTGCGAACGAATTAGGAGGGAGATATAAGATCGACTTAGAGATATTCTTGAAGTGTTTGGAAATATGGTGAATTAACTTCTAAATACTTGCTTAGGGTTTTTGGAATTATTATTGATGATTGTTGGGTTGTGGTAAATGAGTCTTTCTGCACGGATAAGTCGTCCATGGACTTCGGCTGCTACGTTCAATGCAACAATGGTATTCTCTGTTGTACAAGATAGGAGTTCTGTGATTAATGGAGATAATTTTTTATTAGCTTGTTAGACAACATCATATGATCATAATAAATTTTTTATGGGTTATTTGCTTTTCATAGAAGTTCAATAATCACTTTGATGGTGTTGGATGAAAATTATATGAGGAAATTAATGAGCATAACGTTCATACACAAGGTGTTAACTGTTGTTAAGCGAAATGCTAAAGAAAATAGCAGAGATTCAATAGAAAGTAAATAAATAGTTTAACTTCTCAAAGCTAGTATAATATTTCACTTAAAGTTAGTCATTTTTTTAATTAAACTTGTGTAAACTTTTTGTCGTACCTAACGTGACTTAAAAGTTAAAATTAGTATAATATTTTACTTTTATATGATGTAGTATTACACTTAAGGTATGTTTTCAATCTCTACTTTATAGCTAGGAGTACTGTTTCTATATTTCAAAAGGTGTGTTACACCAGCTTTAAAAAAAACACTTCCAATAATAAAAATAAAATTTGCAAACACATACTTAATCTAGTATAACTGTTTCGGTTAAAGATTGTCCAGTATTTCAGTATAATTTTTAAAATATATTAATATAAAATTTTCAATGCTACGAAGAATAATTTTTCATTGTTGAGTGAAGTAACTTTTCAGTGTTAACTGGTTCAACCTTTAGCAAATGTTCATTTTGGAATTTAAAATTTTGGATTTAACTTTTAAAATCCAAACCATAGCCCCCTATAAATAACCTATATAAACTTATCATATAATTATTATTATTATATTTTTATCTCACACAATAACTTTGCTACTTTTATTTTCTTTTACATCATAAAATTAAAATCTACGCTACTAACTTTAAAAAAAAAAAAAGAATACAGATTTAAAAAACCACCAGTGCAAAATCAGAGAGTCGAATCATAGATCGCTCACATTATAAAAATATTTTCATTGCCACACCATACATTCTCAAATTGCAATTACAACCTCCATACCTTTTTTCTTACGTAGGACCCCCTTGAATTGACTAAAATGATCAAGAATACGACCTTGCGATGCCGTTGAAATCGATAGTCATTCCAAACATTTACTCCAAATTTTTGTCGCCAATTGACAATTGATAAAGAAGTAATTTGTTGTTTCCTCCACAAATCCACATGCCGGACAACTTGTATCAGAGCCTTGTGGCAAGACATTTCTCCTAACCAGATTTGCTTTTGTTGGGAGACGATCTTGTAGTAATCTCCATGACATAGCAGCTATCTTTAACGGTACAATTTTACTTCACACCAGATGCAGTTCCTTTGGACTATTATTGACTTTCAAGTTCTGCACACATTTTTCAGTTTCTTCAAGAACTCATAACCCGACCTTGTTGTATATTTTCCTCCCGAACACAACTTTCATGTCCAATAATCTTCTTCATGCTCTTTTAACCTGCACCTACTCAAAGTATTCAGAAATATTACGTTCACGATAAATAAATCTCCCTTCTCCGTTTCCAATCCTACTTCCATTCTCCTTCCTCCCACTTTCCATAGATTTCATAATACTTTTTCTATTATTAGAATGGAATTTTTATTATAATAAATTCAACTCTCACAATATTACTAATTTTAAATAAATTATTATTATTAGATTCATAAATACACACAATTTTCAATTCAGTTCTTTATTTTATACCTTAAAATTTACAAAATCACTCCTCAATTCTCTACATATTTATTCACAATTCATCTCATTTCTTTAAGTTATACTTTAAAGTTTACAAAATCACCCTCAAATTCCTGATATTCCTCAATTTACTTCATCCCAGAGTAGCCTTATGGGTGTTAATGAAAATAGTAGATAATAAATGATATTTCTTACTTTTAAATAAGTTAATCGTTACTCATTTAATTTTAATTGATTTTTTCTACTATACACAATTATTTATTCTCAACCATTCTTCTATGTCGAAATCAATAATATTTTTTATCCAAATTTTTTAAAATTAAATATAAAAGTAATGCTATACCAGTATCAAGACAAGTATTACTTTGACATTTTCTAGGCGTAACTAGATGGAATTTTTTATTCATTTTGTCATTCATTCCTACTAAAAAAATTGAACCAAACTCCGCCTAATTAATGTAATTAGTTTAGTTGTTCTTCAAAGTATATCTATTGATTATATCATTTAATATGATATAAAAACATTCGTGTTGATTATACCTGTTGAATTTAATTAATAATTATTAAGTACAATAATTATTTATGTGTCACGTAAAGCTACAGCTAGCTAGCACCTTATGATTATAGCATAACCAGAAATGCCACCCCTGTAAGTTATGATTAAAGTTAAAGACTCTTTATAATTATGGTTATATATATATATATATATATATATATCAACCAATTGTTTTCGCTTCTTTTAAAGAATTATATATATATATATATATATATATATATATATATATATAATAACAACAACAGAATATGCATATTGATCAGTTGATCATAAAACATATATATTTGAACTTATTTATTATATAAACGGCTAAGAATACTTTCTCACACAATTACTTAACTCAAAATGAACGAATATTATTGACTCAATTAATCAGGAATGACTGCGCGTCTAGAGACAATATCCATCAATAACATAAATTATCTACGGATTATTAAAATATAATGACAGAAATATCCGTCACTAATTTCCAATTTTTTTTTGTAGTGTGCGTCTAGTGACAATATCAAATTAGAGATTATTTCACTAATTTTTAAATATGAGATTTCTTTATATAAATTATAATTTAGGATTATATAAATATATAGAATATAATAAAATGACTAAATTACTCCTTCACCAATTAACTTTTAATGAAATCACGTTGTTTTTCCTTCAACAAGTTTAGTATGTTAAATAAATATTAAGTAATTTTATACATAATTTATAAATAATAAATAGAAGAGCAGGTGATCGAAGACTAAATGAATATATACATTCGAATATAGTTCATGAATATAAGAAACTTTGTTATGCATTTATGTTTTTAAAAGTAATAAATCATGAACTTAAATTCTGTAGTCCTAACTTGACTGCTTCATCTATAAACTTGAAATTTTAGGGGCTGTTACAAAATAATACATTAAAACACTATTTTTTAATTGGTAAAATATGCAAAAAATAATTCTATTATTTAACTCATATTTAAAAATAACTCTTTTATTCAACTCATATTTAAAATAATTTACTATACAATATGCATGTATAGTTCATTGCATATTTTAAAAAATAAGTATTGATGGATTTTGTTAATGTAATGATTAAGTGGCTTTTTATAACTTGAAAACCCACCAAACAATAACTATGAAATTATGTTCTTGATTTGTAATGTAGAGAGAGAAAGTAGTGAGAGTTAGAGAGAGAAAATGTTATTAAAATTATGAACTTCGAGAGAGAAAATGTGTATATGAAACCTATTTATATGTGTGCATGTTGTGAGGTGGCACCTTGTGAGCCTACTTGGCTTTAGGTGCTGACAAGTGTCAATGACACTTGTCTTTACTCACTACTATGCTTCTGTTACATTGCTTCGTCCTATTACATCACTACTAGTTCCCTATATAGCTACTGTCCATACTTCGGACTTGGGCGAGCTTCTTCGCGAGCTCCATTGCCTTGTGCCATCTCGGGGTAGTGTGGTGGTGGACTTCAGCTTGGTCTCTCGGGTATGGGCGAGCTCCTTGGCGAGCTCCCTGTGAGCTTTCTCTCTCCTGGTGTTGGTCGACTCTAGACACGTCCTCCTGCGCGTCTGGGCTAGCTTCCCTTCGTCTGGGCGAGCTTCCCTTCATCTGGGCGAGCTCTCATGCGTCTGGGCTAGCTCCCTTGCGTCTGGGCTACCTTCCCTTCATCTGGGCTAGCTCCCCTGCGTCTTGGCTAGCTTCCCTTCGTCTGGGCTAGCTCCCCTGCGTCTGGGCGAGCTTCCCTTCGTCTGGGCTAGCTCCCCTGCCTCTTGGCTAGCTTCGCTTTGTCTGGGCTAGTTCCCCTGCGTCTGGGCTAGCTCCCCTTCGTCTGGGCTAGCTTTCCTTCGTCTGGGCTAGCTCCCCTGCGTCTGGGCTAGCTTCACTTCGTCTGGGCTAGCTCCCCTGCGTCTGGGCTAGCTTCCCCGCGTCTGGGCTAGCTTCCCTTCGTCTGGGCTAGCTCCCCTGCGTCTGGGCTAGCTCCCCTGCGTCTGGGCGAGCTTCCCTTCATCTGGGCTAGCTCCCCAGTGTCTAGGCTAGCTTCCCTTCGTCTGGGCTAGCTCCCCTGTGTCTGGGCTAGCTTCCCTTCGTCTGGGCGAGCTCCCCTGCGTCTGGGCTAGCTCCCCTGCGTCTGGGTGAGCTCCCCTGCGTCTGGGCGAGCTCCCCTACTACTCTTGGTGTTGGCCTGGTCTAAGCTGACGTCGTAGCATGGGGCCAAGCTGGCGAGCTCCTAACTATCTCCTCAACCTCCATGTTGGTCAGCTCCTCAGCCTTGGTTATTTATCCTTGTAATCCTTCATTAGTAGTTCGCTTTAGTTCGCCTATCAACATTTGCCCCCAGCTCGTCCACATCATGATACTTCTAATGTGTGGGCGAGCTGATTTGCCCCTGTGGGTGAGAGCTCGAGTGTAGGCGAACTCCCAACTTCGCTGTTCTAATTTGGCTTCTATTTGTTTTCCGCACGTTATTATCTTTAAGTAGCTCGTATTTATTTATTATGGGTACGCAATTGTTCCTCTTATACCACTTAGGGAAGCGAATCGTTCGTCTTACGCCGCTTCGGGCAGTGAATCGTACTTGTTTATTTGGCACTTATTTGTTCATCTTACACCGCTTGGGACCGCGAATTGCTTGTCTTATGCTGCTTAGGGCATCGAGTTGTGCTTGGTTGTTCACTTGGGCAATCGGGTTTTAAAAGCCTTGCCTTAGACGTTTTAAATCATCTGTTGTGAACTTTTTCTTATTTTTGGGCTGTGGGCGCTTAGTGATCCTTTAAGAAGGACACCTTCGCTAACCTAGGCACTTTGGCCTTTACCTTGAGCTTTAGATAATAACGTTTTGGGATTTGAGTCCTTGCGGATTCCGAGCTTGAACAATATATCGTCTTTACGAAGAGTGTCCAGTAGTATCCCTGTCTGATCGTCTTGTATGTCAAAGCTTGCCCCCCAGCGTGACTCCCACAGATTCCTTGGCAGATTTCTTCTAACACCTCGAACCCTTGCTTTTTAGATAAGCATTTGAGTAGGGGTAGAGAGAATCCACGTTTGTATAGTTGGCCATCCACCAACGTGTATCTGGCTGTTTGCTTTACTAGCTGACTAGCTTCCCTCGTACCTTCTGGGACCGATCTGTCCATCAAATATTTTTCGATCGGAGTGCGCCAATCTTCGCCATCTTGCTGTTGTGCTAGTTGATGATCCGTCTACGTAGAGGTGCCACAGAGCTATATGACCCCTTGTCGGATCGTGTGGGAAAGTTAGCTCGATGATGAAATCGGCAAGCACTTGTCCCATAATCGTTGTTCGGGGTGCGTAGGTTATACCGTATTAGCTTACTTCTAGTGACCATTTCAACAAGCGCCCTGCAGTGTCTGGCCAGTGTAGTATCTGCTTTAGTGGGAACGTTGTCAACACCTCCACTAGTATGTATGCTAGCTCCTCCATGGTTGAGTATCGCAACTCCTTCTTGCTTTGGTTCGGCCCTGATAACTTAGAACCGATGAACAGTTCCAAGTCACCTCTGTCGGGGTCCACCTGAATTGCTCTTAACTCCTTCAAGGGGGTGGCTTTCTTCTTCTTGTTCTCCCGCCTTGGATTGCCAGTGAGCTCATCTCAGTCCTCCTACGTCATTGGCTCGTGACCTACTCGGGGTTCGAGGTCATCACTTCCTTCTCCAACTTCGGCAGGCTCTTGGACATCCTTCACTGCTTGAGGGACTGGGTTGGATGGTTCTTCAACTTGGGGAGCTTCATCAACTTCCATATGCACTGGTTCTTGATCTCCCACTGTTTCTACAGTTTGAGCTTCATTATCCTCCTCCATGGGTGCCAGCTGTGAGTCCTCCACTGGTTCTTGCACTCGGGCAATTTGTGCCTCTTCTGGCTGATCGACTACCTCCATCAACTCAGTTTCGTCTGAGATGACGTTTAGGATGTTGGGCTCGTCTGCCGAAGGGTGTTCCCCGTCTTCAAGCACATGTACCTCCATTTTTTTTTCATTTTTTTAGATGGCACAACTTCCATCTTCTAGGCCTCTGGCTGGTCTCATCCGAGGTCCTCAACGTCTGTTGTTTGGGCCACATCGATCCTCATCTTCTTCTTCGTCATCCGAGTCCTCATTTCCCCTTACCTGCTGATTTGTGTGAGAATTACTCATTTTTTAGTGCTTAATTTGATTAATCTTATAGGATTTTGTGCATTTTTCTAGATTAAATTGATTAATTGTGCTTAATGGCCAAGAAAGGTATTTGTTATCTATTTTGCAGGAAATTAAGATTTTTAGAGCAAAAATATTCCTACATTCTATTCGAGTGGAAAGATGAGTTGAGAAGAATGAAGAGTGGAGATTAAATGGGTTAAACCTATCTATATTTCTAAGAAGTAATTGAGGCCCAAAAGATTAGTATTCTTGTTCAGCTCACTTCAATTATTCATGGCCAAATCAAGAGAGAATAAAGAAGCCCAACTAATTGAGAATCAGCAGTTATAAGCCCAACTCAAGGCCGTCGCCAGAAATCAGAAAAGCTGAAGAAGACCCATTTCGCCGGAATCAAGCACAACCGGCCTCTGCGAGCGTCGTCTCCCCTGCTCTCATGCCAAGCCCAACCTCCTTCTCTCAACTCCGCCGCGCCGGAACCCTCCCGAAGAAGAAAAATCTCCTGCTCTCAGCTCAGCCGTGCCTCGCCATCGTCTCTCACGCTGTTGCCTCTGTTCGAGAAACCAAAGGCTACTCCCAGAATTGCACCCACTCCATCGGAATTCGAAGAGCCACCAGTCTCTTGTTCCACAATCTGAATTCGCACCACCGCCAACTGCCATTATTTCTGCCTGGAAATTCAGAATCTAAGCAGGAATCGCGAAGCCTAAATCCCTAAGGTTGAAGAAAGAAAGTGTTGAGAAATTCAAAAGTTGCTAAAAGATAAACAACATTTTTGTTTTCACACAGCCGTGTCATTGTTGACTTGTGGCCGTGCAAGCTATAAGCCGGAGGCCGTGTCACATAATTCGAAGCAAATGACACGGCCATGGGAGAAATTCGCACAGCTGTGTCATTTTTATGTTGTGGCCGTGCAAGTTCAAAAATCTGAAAATTGAAATTGGGCTTTTAAAACCAATAGCCCATTTTCTCATTATTTTCTGAGGCCCATTTCTTGGGTATAAAAGGAGGAGTTCAGAGAGTCATTCAGAGGAGAATACAACACACACGCATCTGAGAGGAATTAGGGCACATCAGCTTGTTCTCCAAGTTTGTGGGGAGCTCCTCTCCCCACACACACATTTTCACACATTAGATTAGGATTTCATTTTTCTTGCAATTTCTAGTTAGAATTTTGATTGGGCATTTTAATTTGTTGGAGGTGTGAAGCTATTGGAACTCAAGAGGTGATATCTTTCTATTATTGCAAATTTAATTAATAGTTTGAGCATGGGCTTTGTTTATTTTGTGTTTATTTCCTTTTGTTTGATGTTTTTAGTCATGGGTTAATCATTTCATGCTTTGGGTGTTTGAATTATAATGGAGATTGATGTGTTTGTGTTTTGATTATCTTGATTTTGCTATGGATTTGGTGATATGATTCTCTTGATATGTTTATCTTGATTTAATTGATTTATTTAATTTAGTATTCCATGATTGATGATTACATGTTGCAACTAGGGTTGGGTGTGTAGTTAATTGGTCATGTGAAGAAAGGTTGGGTAATTAATTAGATTCAATTAGTGGTTTATTGACCCGAGAGGGGGTAGATTGCTTAGAATTACCATTAAGTGACATTAGATGCTTTGATTGTGAATTAGGGTATTTAGTGAAGGGGGAAACTAGGGACGGTATCTGTGCAAACCTCCTAGCGTTTACTATCCTAGGAGCCGTTTGTAGTTAATTAGGTGCTAGTTAACTAGAATTGATCACCCAAGCCTCAAAAGGGATAGGTATTCATTTGCTTAGTGGTAGCCCTTATCATCACCAATGAAATAAGCAATTGATAGGTAATTAGGACATGAGTTACATTAATTGAAATTATAAGGATAACACCCGAGGCATTTCACTCACCTAGCACTTTCGTCTTGGAAGTTAGTTGGTAGTTTTATTTGTTTTCTAGTTAATTGTGCTTAGTTTATTTTTCTTGCCAACCGGACTCGTCACTATAGTATCATGACGACACAAAGCCTTGGGGCTCCACTACGCTCCTAAATCCTAGGTCGATAACTACTTGGTCGTATACTTGCTCTACTACAACTACCCATCCGCTTTTGGATAGATTTGCTTGATTTATAAAACGTACAAATATACGAAAAAGTCACCTGCCTGGTTCTCTTTGTCGGGGCCCTCTTCACAAACTCGGCTAGCTTACCATCCTCATAGAATTTCCAGAGTTGCTTGAGTAGGTCCCAGCACTCACTAGTGAAGTGTCCGATGGACTGATGGTAAGCGCAAAATTTGTTGGGGTTCATCTTGGCACGGTCCTGCTGAATTTACCTCGGTTCACTCAACATTGCTCTGTCTTTGACAACTGCAAACACATGATCAACGGAGACGGTCAGCACTTGGTTTAGCTTTTTCTTGAATCCATCCCCGAATCCGAATGCCTTTGAATTTCTGGGGGCCTTGTAAATGCCCTCGGACTTCATTCCTTTGCTACCGACCTCCTTCAATAATGCCTCCTGCATAGCGACGTACACCTCTGCTTTGTGTCGGAACTCTGCGTAGGTGTTTGGGCAAGACAGATGCATTTCTTTCCAGAGTTCGGTCCCCTTCTTCAAACCAGCCATCACCGCCATGATCTTGGTGTCCTCGCTCACCGGCTCACCTTCCAGCAGTATTTTATCGAACCTCTCCAGGTACTGCTGGTCCGTTTCGTTCTCTCCTTGATGAATATTGGCTAGCCAGTGCTTCTGGGTCAAGTAGGACCCGTACCCGGAGAAGTGGGCTAAGAACTCCTGGGTGAGCTGGCCGAATGACTGGATTGAACTCGGGCCAAGTGATGAGAACCAGCGGTGAGCGTGATCCCCTAGGGTTAATGGGAAGTTTCGGCACTGTGTTGCATCCGTGACACCTACTGAGATCATATAGTCTGCATACTTGGAGATATGAACCTTCGGGTCTGATTCTCCCTCGTATGAGGCCATCACCGGGAACTGGATTTTCTTTTGTATCGTTGCTTTAAGAATGGCCGGTGCCAACGGTGATGCTGGAAGTGTGGTGGCATCAACTCCGCCACCTTTGGCAGCTACCAGCATTTGCAACTGCTCCACTGCCTTCTTTAGTGTCGCCGGTTCATCTTTGTGAGCTACTTCATGTCCAGGCTGTTCAAGGACCGTACGTCTTATGGACGGACGACCCTGTAGTCCTTTGCTCTGGGGTAGCCCCTCTGTGATGTGCTGGAACTGGCGGACGCCGTGTGGGCCAAGTCTATCGGAAGCTGGTCTTCTTACCCTTTCGTGTATGGACCTACGTGGACGTAGATCCGACTCCTCCCAACCGGACATAGCGGGCACAGACTCATGTATTGTCTCCTTCTGTTTGGATCCCAGTCTGCCCTGGAGAACCTCCCAGGACTAGTAAGTCGCCGAGACCTCAGTGTAAGCAGTAGCTCACCCACCTTGCGAGCTAAGCCTACCGACAACCTTCGCCTTCCCAGCAACATTTCGGTGCTGGCGAGCTCCTGCGGAGCTCCCCTCTTGTTCGATGGGGAGCTCGCCAGCATGCTCCCTTGTTGTGTCGCCTGTGTACGCCGGGCGGATTGCTCCCTGGCGTTATTGGTGGGAGCTCGCTGGGATGCCCGAGATAGCTCGCCTTGCTGCTGCTGCTGTTGTAGCCTTTGAAGCACAGCGATGGTGCGCTGGAGCTCGTCGGGATCATTGAGAATGTCCCGGAGAGCTGGGTTCAATCCATCTTGGGCCGCCCGGGTGGCCTTAGCTCGCTGAGGAGCTCGCTGGGTCTCATTCCGCTGGGGAGCTCGCTTAGTTACCGAGGTTTTATTTTTTGACATGGTCAAGTCTGGGTAATAGCTCGTCGAGCTCATCGTGGGTGGTAGCTCGTTGAGTTCGTCGGGAGTAGCTCGTCGAGTTCATCGGGGGTGGTAGCTCATCGAGTTTATCGGGGGTGGTAGCTCGTCGAGTCTGGGTAGTAGCTCGTCGAGTTGGGTAGTAGCTCACCGAGTTGGGTAGTAGCTCGCCGAGTTCATCAATTTCTAGCAAAGGTAAATTAGATCAAGGTCTTTCTAGCCATGCATGCAAGTAGATTGTCCAGAATCTGGTTTATCTACTAACACGCATGCGTGTATAGTCTTTTTTTGTCCTGTTTTAGTCCAAAATTCTGGGTATCAAGCTGGAATCCGGTGTTTTGATGTATATCTTCAAGTGTTCTTGATAAACTTCAAGAACACCTTCGAATGTTCTTTAAAACTCACTAATTCTCTCTCGGATTTTTTGAATTCTGAGGTTCGGCGCCCTTCCTCTAGCGCCAAATTGTTGATGGATTTTGTTAATGTAATGATTAAGTGGTTGTTTATAGCTTGGAAACCCACCAAACAATAACTATGAAATTATGTTCTTGATTTGTAATGTAGAGAGAGAAAGTAGTGAGAGTTAGAGAGAAAAAATATTCTTGAAATTATGAACTTCGAGAGAGAAAATGTGTACATGAAACCTATTTATATATTTGCATGTTGTGAGGTGGCACCTTGTAAGCCTATTTGGCTTTAGGTGCTGACAAGTGTCCTTGACACTTGTCTTTACTCACTACTATGCTTCTGTTACATTGCTTTGTCCTATTACATCACTACTAGTTCCCTATATAGCTACTGTCCATACTTCGGACTTGGGCGAGCTTCTTTGCGAGCTCCATTGCCTTGTGCCATCTCGGGGTAGCGTGGTGGTGGACTTCAGCTTGGTCTCTCGGGTATGGGCGAACTCCTTGGCGAGCTCCCTTGTAGTGGACAAGCTCCCCTACGAGCTTTCTCTCTCCTGGTGTTGGTCAACTCTTGACACATCCTCCTGCGCGTCTGGGCTAGCTTCCCTCCGTCTGGGCGAGCTTCCCTTCGTCTGGGCGAGCTCCCCTGCATCTGGGCGTGCTCCCCTGCGTCTGGGCTAGCTTCCCTTCGTCTAGGCGAGCTTTCCTTCGTCTCAGCTAGCTCCCCTGCGTCGGGGCTAGCTCCCCTGCGTCTGGGCTAGCTTCACTTCGTCTTGGTGAGCTTTCCTTCGTCTGGGCGAGCTCCCCTACGTCTTGGCTAGCTTCCCTTCGTCAGGGCTAGCTTCCCTGCGTCTGGGCTAGCTTCCCTTCGTCTAGGTGAGCTTCTCTTCGTCTGGGCTAGCTTCCCTGCGTCTGGGCTAGCTTCCATTCGTCTTGGCCAGCTCCCCTACGTCTGGGCGAGCTTCCCTTCGTCTGGGCGAGCTTTCCTTCGTCTGGGCTAGCTCCCCTTCGTCTGGGCTAGCTTCCCTTCGTCTGGGCGAGCTTCCTTTCGTCTGGGCGAGCTTCCCTTCGTCTGGGCTAACTCCCCTGCGTCTGGGCTAGCTTCCCTTCATTTGGACGAGCTTTCCTTCGTCTGGGCGATCTCCCCTGCGTCTGGGCTAGCTCCCTTGCTACTCTTGATGTTGACCTGGTCTAAGATGACGTCATGGCATGGGGCCACGCTGGCGAGCTCCTCAGCCTCCATGTTGGCCAGCTCCTCAATCTTGGTTATTTATCCTTGTAATCCTTCTTTAGTAGTTCGCTTTAGTTCGCCTAACAACAATAAGATTATTTAAAATTATATATGTGTTTATTAGCATTTTATATAATATAGATACAAATATAGTTTAGGATGAATTAAATAAAATTGATTAACATAATCCACCATACATACATAAGTTAATTTGTTTCTTGTGTACATTAATATAATTATATTATAAATATTATATACATATAAAATTATAATATTTTTTTTAGAAAATTGCAAAACAAGCACATTTATAATACACTATTTGGAAAACAACATATCCAAAATTCTATGCTACAAAACACCCCAAAAGTGAGTCTCACGCACAGAAAAAGCCAGCAGTTGCACTGCACGATAACTTTTTATTGTTTTTGTCATGTTTATTTTAAAAAAAATTGAATTTAATTATTATTTTATATATTATTTTATTATTTTATTCTTTTACTGATTTTATTTTATTTTATTTTTAATTTTTTATTATTATTTGTTAGGATATTCTGAGTTGTTTTGATTCAAATCCCAAAATCCTTAGATGAATTTGTATAAGTACAAATATTCAGGATTGTATAGATTTAGGAATAGTTCAGGATAGATTAGATTTGCTTTATTCACAGGTACTCAGTTCAGGGGGAACCTACTGAAGACTAAAGTTGGAAGAAGACGTCCAGAAGATTGAAGTTAGGAGGAGTTAATCCCGAGGACAGTATGTTTACATTGAAGATCATGTTCAAGGTGACTATCTTGAAGTTGAGACCCTGAGAAGGTCCTGAAGAATATTCCTAAGAAGTTTGATGCTGAGAAGATCGATCCTGAAGAGAAGACAATCTTGAGAAATTACACTGACGGTGTTCTACTGAGTATACTAAGCGTACTCAGCACAGAACCCATTTAGTGAAGGCGGACGTAACCTGAGCAATCAGGCTTAGTGTATTTCTTACTGACACTTGTAAGTCCTGAAAGGAAAATTTATTGACGTATTGGGACTTAGCATTTATGCTAAATGACTAAGGATAAGAAAAAATTCAGAATTCCAAGAAAAGACAAGCATTTGATCCTGAGTTTAAGTACATCTTACTCAGAGTATTAAATGGTACGATGGAGGACAAAGTCATATCAACAACTAGCCGTTTGAAAAATAGCCAGTGAGATTGTGATACGTATGTACGGAGCTGACACGTCATTAAATGTCCACAGTCATGCAGGCGGCGGCCAAAAGACTTTCACCAAATCAAGCATGGTGAAAAGTGAATAGTACAACCATAGGTTGTCACCTACCTAAAATAGGAAGATTTATTTTGATCTCCTCCGACGGATCTATTACAAAACTCTCTATAAATACAGAAGGTCTTTCACCCAAACAAGGTTTTGGGAAATTTTGATCTCGAGATTAACAAAAAATTCAAGCGCTCAAAGTATTCAAGCTCTCAACAGTCTGGATTATAAATTTCCCTAGTGTTGATAGGAATCTTTACGTATTTTAGCTTTCGAGTGATAATCCATTCCTTAGATCTGTTTTGATTGTAAGGATTCTCACAAAACTAGTTGGTATTGAAAGTTAAACCACTCAAACGGTTGTGAGTTGGTTAGTGGGAAGGACTGTGACTTGTAAAACTAACCAGCGATTGAATTCCTTAGAGGGGAAGGAGATCACTCGTGCACCTTGGCACATAAAAGTACAAGATCCAATCCGAATGGATTGCTCTACAGTTAGATCAGACCGTGGACGTTGTTGGTCCCAAAGGCAGGTTTTGAGGAAAGAAACACTAAGTCAAGTCTAGAAGGGGGGGGGGTGAATAGACTTGATAGGTTTCAAAACCTTTTTCCAAATTGGCTTATTTTTAAAAACAACAGACTACTTGAGATAGTCTAGTTTTGAAAATTGTGCGCAGTGTATTTTGAGTGCGGAAATGTTTTTGTGAAAACCTTTGTTAGTGATTTGTGCACAGATAAAGAACAGAATAAAAAGAGCACGAGACACATGAATTTATAGTGGTTCGGACAAAAAGTCCTACTCCACTCTTCACAATCCAACTGGACTTGTGGGTCTCTCCACTAACTTTCTCACTCACTCACTTACTCACTTTGAGAGTACTACTCTCTTACAATAGTCTTATGCTAAAAGCAATCGACTTCTAACCGATTCTATAAAGCTTACAATGGATTAATATTGAGTAAAGGTTTTTGAGCACGAGGGAAGCTTTTGACAGAGTTTCGGCAAGCTTAAATGCATGTAGAACCGTACTTCAAATCTTCACTGGAACTCTTATTTATAGGATCAATTCAATTAGCCGTTGGAAGGACTAGAGATTTGAAATCCCATAAATTAGGAATCAATCAATCCTTGAGATTGATTGAATCTCCTTCTTGATTCCCGGAAAACTTCGCGAACCTTCAATCAATCAAGTTTGTCCCCTTGATTGATTGACATTCTATTCTGGGAATCTTCTCATTTGTCGCAATTCAACCCTTGTGCGATTCCGTAGAATCTGGGCATAGCACAAGACTTCAGCTGATCTGTCTCCTCAGCTGATGTATCGGTCTGTTGATACTTGGACCTCAGCTGATGTGCAACTCTGCTTGGTGCACCTTAGCTGGTATCTTGAACTTGGTCTAGAATATGATCCTTGGTCCTTGTCTTGTCTGCGACGTGCTCAGCTGATCTTCTGATATTAGCTGATCTTCTGGCATCAGCTGATCTTCAGATATCAGCTGATCTTCTGGCATCAACTGATCTTCAGGCATCAGCTGATCTTCAGATATCAGCTGATCTAACTTCTCTGATGTTCCACTCTTGAAACTCCAGTGTCAGCTGCTCAAGTCTTCTGTCTTCTAGAATCGGCTAAGTCCTCAAGGCCTTAGCTGGTCTTCTTCTCTATGAAAGCTTCGGATCTTTTAGGCAGCAAGGTAGATTCCCCCTTACAGAAACCTATCTAATCCTAACAACTCATCAGCTGACTAACAGGTTCAGCTGGTCCTATTACAAGCTGATTGGTTTATCATATCATCAAAACATCTAACAAGAATATCCTAACAAATTCCCCCTTTTTGATGATATCAAAACCAACTCAGCTGATCTTAAAAGATAAACAATTTTAATCAAGATCAAATAGGATAGAGAAGAAGATCTTTAGATAAGATCTCTTAGACAGAAAAATAAAAGCAACTGACAACAAGAAGTTGTCTGGAATATAAACTTCATTAATCAAAACAGAGAAGTTACAAGATATCAGAAACCTACCCACAGCTGACTCAGCTGGACAATTACACCAAGGGCTTTCTGAAACTGATAGGTAACTGAATCCAGTCCAGGAATCTCTTCTCAATGGATTTCAGGGAAGGCACTGAAGTATCAGGGAGATTTGAGAGGAAATGAGTCACCATGTCCATCCAGATCCTTCGGACTTCTCCCCATTTGAGATTTCCATTTTCATCAGTAGGAGTTGGGAAAAGTTCAAGCTCAGGAAGTTCAGACTGGGCACTGAGCTTGACCATGACTCCAGTGATGAACTTGAAGAAGATTGGATAGTTCTCCTTTAACCAATCTCTGAATTCCATGTTCTTCTCTTCAACAGATTTGGCATCTTCTCCTCTGAGCACATAGAACTGGATGAATGCACGAGCTTTGATGGTTCTCCAGAGTGAGATCATGTCATCGTTCATATCTGGAGTAAAGATCTCAGTAGATCCATCAATTAGGGGCTCATCAGTTCCAGGAACAAACTTACCCTTGAGTCTGCTTGGGGCACTGCTCTTCCTTCTTTCTTCATCCTCCTCTGATATCATCTCTCCAGTTGATCGTTCATCTCCCTTTCATGTCTCTTGTTTCTCTCCTCTAGAGTCTCCTTCTCAGACATCTGCAGCTCCCTGGCCAACTTCTCATCAAGCTCAGCGTTCAAGATACGCTTTTGCTTTTCCCTTGCTTCATCTTCTTCTTCTTTCCTCTGCAGTGCTTCTGCTATCTTCTGATCTCTCATCTGCTGAGCCCTCTGCTGAGCCAGATTTCGAGTATTAACATACTCTTCAACGTTCTGGATCATGGCAGACAAAACTCCATTATTCTCCACCAGCAGAGCCTTCAGGGAGGCCATCTCAGCCTTAAGTGAGGCAGTCTCAGCTTGCAGTGCAGCAATATCAGCTGAGTTTTTCTCTTCCCCCTTTTTAATATCATCAAAGGCAGATGACGAGGGAAGTGAAGTGGGAATCTTCTCCATAGCAGCTTTTCTATCAGTTTCTCATGTTCCTCACATTTTGCTATTAAGTTAGCAGACTTGTTAGCATGTGAATCATAGGATATCACTGGCAGTCTAGCATTTTCCAAATCCTGTCTTAAGCTTTGAACTTCAGCTTTCAGACTATAGTTCTCCTCTTCCAGCTCAGAACAAACTTTTAAGGAGGATTGGAGATCAGATAACAACTTGTGTATATCTGACTCCATAGAATAGGTAGAGGAGCAAGATGAGCTAACAGAGGGGGTAGGAGAATTTACCTCTTCTACCTTAGCCATAAGGCAGATATCATCCTCTGACTCAAAGTCAGATGAGGATGAGGAAGAGCTGATGTCCTGCTTCTCCTCTTCTGCCAGCAGAGCTCTCTTGTCAACAAATCTGCGATCTCTCTTGATCCTCTTCTCTTCTCTCTCCCTTGGTGTAAGCTGAGGACAATCATAGTTGAGATGTCCTGACTTGTTGCAAGAATAGCATACACCATCTCCTCCTCTCTTGGGACTTGGTTCCCTCCTTCTCTCTGGAGACTTGTATCTGGTCTCCTGCTCATCTGATGATCTTCTGGAATCAGATGACTTCTGGTACCTCCTGGAAGAGTCACCCTTGTTCTTCTTCCAATGGGATCTGTACTTCTGGAACTTGTTTGACATCTTGTCAAACTTCTTGGTCAGCAATGCAAGTTGCTCCTTTAAGCTCATGTCCTCTGGAGTAGAGGACTTCACTTGACTATCAGCTGCAGCAGAGAATGCAACATTCTTTGTAGCTGATGAAGTTGGAGTCTCATCTTCTTGGTCTTTCTCTTGAATATCAAACTCATGTGCCTTCAGATGAGATAATAGTGTATGATGACTCATTTCAGATAAATTCTTAGTCTCCTTGATCACAGTCACCTTCACTCTCCATCTAGGAGTAAGAGATCTCAGGATTTTGTTGTTGATCTCTTTCTCCGAGTAATCTTTTCCTAGAGAACTTGCCTTATTCAAGATATTAGTCAACCTCATGTCGAGCTGATCAATAGACTCATCAGCTTTCATCTTGAAAGTGTCAAAAGTGTGGAGAATGGCTTGGAGCTTATTCTCCTTTATTTGATCAGTCCCTTCACACATTAAGGAGAGTTTCTCCCACATCTCCTTAGCTGTCTTGCAGGTCTTGATCTTTTCAATGTATTCCTTTGACAATGTCTCGATTATTTCAGTTCTTGCCACTTGATCTAGATTGAAGAGTTTTCTCTCAGCATCATTCAGTTCACTCTTCTTCTTCTTCTCTGGCTTCTTTCTTTCACTGATCTCTGCTTCTGGAGTTTTGCCATCACTTACTGCTTCCCAGTAGAATTTTATTGGCCCTTCCTCCAGAACATCCAGCATCCTATCATGAATGGCTCCAAGATGGTTCTCCATTCTGAACTTCCAATAGTCATAGATGGAGAATTCAGGCAGCTTCCTCGTCTTTGATCCACTCTTCTTGTAGGAGGCCATATCTGCAAGTGGTTAGTTAAAAAGCACACAGAATTTTCTAAAGGGGTTTTCAGGGATCTATCCAGGTGACTACCAAAAACTTTCTCAGGCTGTGGACTTTTGGACACACTGCTCTGATACCACTAGTTGGTCCCAAAGGCAGGTTTTGAGGAAAGAAACACTAAGTCAAGTCTAGAATGGGGGGGTTGAATAGACTTGATAGGTTTCAAAACCTTTTTCCAAATTGGCTTATTTTTAAAAACAACAGACTACTTGAGATAGTTTGGTTTTGAAAATTGTGCGCTGTGTATTTTGAGTGCGGAAACATTTATGTGAAAACATTTGTTAGTGATTTGTGCACAGATAAAGAACAGAATAAAAAGAGCAGGAGACAAAGGAATTTATAGTGGTTCGGACAAAAAGTCCTACTCCACAATCCAACTGGACTTGTGGGTCTCTCCACTAACTTTCTCACTCACTCACTTTGAGAGTACTACTCTCTTACAATAGTCTTATGCTAAAAGAAATCGACTTCTTACCTCTTCTATAAAGCTTACAATGGATTAATATTTAGTAAAGGTTTTTTAGCACGAGTGAAGATTTTGACAGAGTTTTGGCAAGTTTAAATGCGTGTAGAACCGTACTTCAAATCTTCACTGGAACTCTTATTTATAGGATCAATTCAACTAGCCGTTGGAAGGACTGGAGATCTAAAATCCCATAAATTAGGAATCAATCAATCCTTGAGATTGATTGAATCTCCTTCTTGATTCCCGGAAAACTTCGCGAACCTTCAATCAATCAAGTTTGTCCCCTTGATTGATTGACCTTCTATTCTGGGAATCTTCTCATTTGTCGCAAGTCAACCCTTGTGCGATTCCGTAGAATCTGGGCATAGCATAAGACTTCAGCTGATCTGTCTCCTCAGCTGATGTATCGGTCTGCTGATACTTGGACCTCAACTGATGTGCAACTTTGCTTGGTGCACCTTAGCTTGTATCTTGAACTTGGTCTAGAATATGATCCTTGGTCCTTGTCTTGTCTGCGACGTGCTCAACTGATCTTCTGATATCAGCTGATCTTCTGGCATCAGCTGATCTTCAGATATCAGCTGATCTTCTGGCATCAGCTGATCTTCAGGCATCAGCTGATCTTCAGATATCAGCTGATCTAACTTCTCTGATGTTCCACTCTTGAAACTCCAGTGTCAGCTGCTCAAGTCTTTTATCTTCTAGAATCGGCTAAGTCCTCATGGCCTTAGCTGGTCTTCTTCTCTATGAAAGCTTCAGATCTTCTAGGCAGCAAGGTAGATTCCCCCTTACAGAAACCTATCTAATCCTAACAACTCATCAGCTGACTAACAGGTTCAACTGGTCCTATTACAAGCTGATTGGTTTATCATATCATCAAAACATCTAACAAGAATATCCTAACAGATGTAGGAGCTTGAGTCTGAACCACATAAAAATCCTTATGTGCTGATTTACTTACCGCTCTGCATTCTTAACTGTCATATCATATAGTCAGGACTCATTTCAGCATTGTTTTAAAATCTCATGAAGAATCAATCTTACTGATCCTAAAAATTGAGCACTGTCCTTAACCACTCTTTCAGTAACTAAGCTTAAACCGTTTTCAGAAAAATACTGAAAATGAGTATAAACTTAGGGCTCATCATTTCACACTAAAAGGCTTGTTTAGATAGCTATCCAACTAACCATCTCCTGAGTAGTCAGTAGGTGTGTTATCTTAACTATACTCACTCTGAGCACACATCAGGATTCAGCTCTATTTGGTTCATGATTATTTTCAATTCGAAGGACTAATTCTCAGTGAGTATCTCAATTTCTAATTGACTAAATTCCTGAGGGGAACTTCCTGAAAAAGGAAAATTTATCATCAGTGTATTCCCCCCATACACTGATTCTCACTCATTTCGGGACCAACAAGTGGTATCAGAGCAGTGGTTCGCAAGGCCACTAACATTGATTACCAATAGTTTCTGTGGAGAAACTTTTGGCGGTCTACTGAACCTGATCTAGGTGTTTTCTGAAACTGCATTACATGTCATCCTCTAAGCGACTCGAGAGCAACCTTCCTGATTTCTCCGTAGCCAATTATGACTACTGGAAGTTCAGAGTACTTGCACATTTATACTCTATACATGACCAGATGTATGTGGTAGAGAAAGGTCCGATTAAGTTCATGAGCGATAGAGCTACCACATTCCCAGTGATGGGTGATGTCCCAGTTCCTTTCCCTAAAGGTCTTGTGGATGTAGAAAGAGAGAAACTAACCTTAGTTCAGATAAAAAAAATTGGTCTTGATAATGTTGCCAAAAAATCATACTCCATATTGTTTCCTATGAGGATTCAGTGAGATTGATGCACCTGAAAACATCAAAGGAAATCTGGGACACACTCGCTGAGATGTGCAAGGGATCTGAAAAGATCAAGAAAAATCGTAGGGACATGGCGATTTAGAAGTTCAAAGCATTCAAGATGCTGGAGGATGAGACCATCGACCAGATGGAGTCAAGATTCATCAAACTGATGAATGAGTTGGCAATCCTAGGGAAGCAGATTCCCAGGAGGGAGGTGTCCTCCGAGGTTCTGAATTGTCTCCCTGAAAGATGGGACACATGAGTGATAATGCTGAAAAACACTCAGGATCTCACCAATGTTACCACTACTCAGCTCTTCTCTGAGTTAAAGGCTATTGAATTCGACATCAATAAGAGGAAGAAGAAAGTTGAGGTCAGTGAAGACGTCAGTGAAAGGAGGACTCCTAAAAAGGAGAAGATCATTGCTCTTAAAGCCACTCCAGAACTTGAGGATGGTCCCAGTCCCTGAAGGAGTTGAGCAAAGATAAGCTTGTTGAAGAGTACAACCTGATGGCCAGGCGGTTTGAGAAGCTTAACTCCAGAGTTGGAAGGTACAAGAAATTTTATAATGATAACAGAGACAGGCGGAGATATTCCAGCCCCAGGAGATCGATCCCAAGAAGAGAAGAGAGAATGTGTTCTGATTCCAGGCTTGATCGTGAGGATCCTGAACACCGAAGGGATGAGAGAAGTTCTGGAAGCAGAGATGATCGGGATCTCATGAGATCCAACTCCAAACCTGAGAGGATCTCACGGGGTAGGAGGGAGCCTGAGACCAAAAGGTACAATGATTCTAAGCCATGTGTTAGTGGTGCAAATCAGTGCTACCATTGCAAGAAGACTTAACATTATCAGTACGATTGCCCAGAACTCAGTGCCCGAGAGGGAGGAAAGAAGAGCAAAGAGAGATATGAGAGCATCAAATCGTAAAGCTATGGTTGCTGAGTAGAGCTAATCTAATGTTCCAGGACGACGCTCCCCTGATCTCTTTTCAGATGATGAGTACTATAATCTTTGCATGTTCGCAAATGATGAGGTATGTTCTTCTGCTTCTTCTCCTGATCACGCACTCAAAATTATGATTCTGCATAGAGTGAGTATTAAATAATACTCACAATAACAATTTCGTGCACAATATATATCATTTCACGCAATAACACACATTTTGGCATGTAGTATTAAGTTCATATACAATATGTTGTTAGTTCATATACAATGTAGTGTTAGTTTGTATACAATGTTGTTTTAGTTCATTTACCACCAGTGGTGTTATTTCATATATAGTGTAGTGTTAGTTCATATACAGTATTTTATGTTATTTATCTCTACAAAAATCAAATTTCAAAATATCTAAAATAAATTATTGCTCACAGTATAGTTTATTTTGTGTATCATTCACATAATACTTTGCCTTCTGCATAATATATTTTTTAACATAAAGATATAGCTAAATTTTAACGTAATGATACAGCTAAATTTATTGAGAATATGATACATTATCAAAATGAATGAGAAGATGACACATAAACAAATCAAACTTTCTAATAATATACAGAGGAATATATATGTCTTTCAATATAAGAGAAAGTCTTGCATACAATATTCCACATCCAATTTTGAATATATATATATATATATATATATATATATATATTCGCAGGTCAAAATATAAATCTGCGGATCTTAAGCAGGTCAGACTGTCAGTCCCAAAATATGTTACTATATGAACATATGTGTGTAAGACAAAATGTATGTTATCACTTCTTAAAAAATTAGTTTTTTGTACTTTTAAAGTAACTATAAGGATAATATGTATTTTTATAAGAACAAATACATGTTTCTTAATTTATTTTTTATTTGTTGTTAACGTAATAATACATCTTTTAATGCCCGAAAATATATTTTTTCTAAGGGCAAATAAATATTTATACATACAGTAAGTATAGTTGTCAAATGGGCCGGGCCGGGCAACATATTTTCAAGTCCATTCTAGCCCAAGACGGGCCAAACCGGCCTGATTTTTTTTATTTTTAATATATCACCCATTATATTTGATTTCTATAGTTATTTTATTAATTGACAATTTTGTATACAAATACTACTCAAATAGTCATAAAATTTTATTTAATTTGTCAAAAATAATTTATTAATTAAAATAAAATTTAAATTTCTATATAATATTTAAACAACAATAATTCAACAAACCTTAATAAATATAATTCACAAATATAAATTCACACAACAATTTTCTAACAATTCTTTATAAACTCAAATTCATAAAAAATAAAAATTAAACCACTAATTCAACATCCCTCTAATAAGTGTGTGAATTATAATTCATACTAACAAACATATGAATTTCTAATTAAATAAAGTAACATTATCAAGATTATGAATAAAGTATTGTCAATCTGATCTACTTCTTATTTTTAATAATACAAATAATTAATTAATTGAGATAATATTTTTCGATTAAAATATCTTTTGAGAAAGTTTCAATGAAGATGCAAATATTTCTTGATCATATTTATATAAATAAAATACTTGTTGAAAGTATTTAAAAGAATATAAAATTGAAAAAAAAATTCAAAATAATAGCAGTATAACTTATAATAACATAGAAAAGATTTATAAGAGAGGTATCATATAAAAAATATTTTAAAAAAATAAGAAAAAAAAATACCGGGCCGAAGCGGCCTATAAAAACCGGGCCCAAGTGGGCAACCGGGTCAAACCAAATCGGCCCGGTTTTTTCGGGCCTATAACTTTGTGGCCCGTCCTGTCCTTAAAACCGGGCTTTTAGGGCCGGCCCACTGGTCCGGGCCCATTTTGACAGCTCTAACAGTAACACACATTTTACTCTCAGGTTGTGTTACTATATAGACAAATGTGTGTTACTATAAGGACAAAATATATTTTTCTAAAAGAATAAATATGTGTTTTTTAATTTATTCATCATCACTTTAAATCTAGATATATTGTTTCATGTAGTAACACACTTTTTACTATTTTATATGTGTTATTATATGAAAAATAATAATTATTTCTATAAAAATAAATAAATATTTTTTTAAAACTAATACTTTTTCATATAATAGCAAACACGTACATTATATGAAAAAAATTTGTTCTACAAAAATAAATGAATATATGTAAAAAAGAAAACATTTAATCTTATAGTAACATACATTTAGCATCAAGACAACATGTATTTACTCATATGATAATACAAACTGGAGGTAAAAATCTTGAAATTTAAAATTATCTAGATCCGACCCGATCAAGTCTAGATCCGCAAAATTTATTATTTTGACCCGCGAATTTTTAATTTTTCTTTAAATCAATATTACATGTGTATTGCATTTTAGTTTTTTTATCAATATAAATATATTTTTAATTAATTTGAGAATTATTTTGAGTATGATGTTCCATGGTTCTCGAAAGCAATTGACGTACACAATTTTTTTTTTTTAAGGAATTGACGTACACAATTGATGTAGCCATTACCATTTTTTAGTAGGACCATAGTGAATCAAATATAAATATTTAATATAAAAATACACTTACTTGATGAAGAAAAAAATTCAAATTTAAAATTAAACAAGTGAGGTCATATATTTTAGTTATTTATCCCAAATTTAAAACCTTAACAGGGTTGTTTCTGTAAATAATGCAGCTTAGAATGCAAGATGTTTTGATAATATCAAATTAATAAGTACATAACAAGAAACAAATATTATGTCAAATTAAAGTTATGATGAAATTAATTAAAATCTTTAAACACAAGTCCAAATATTAAAATTTTGGAATAATTTTAAATTGATACATTTTTAAAGTATTATTTTCAAATTAATACAAAATTTATGCATAATAAAGTAAAGTCAAGCCTTCGTCCCACGTGAAAAATAATGTAACTGTTGGTCCCAAAGACAGGTTTTAGGAAAGAATACATTTGAACAAGTCTAGAAGGGGGGGTTGAATAGACTTGTAAGGATTCAAAAACCTTTTTCAATTTATTTGGCTTATTCAGAAAACCAGCAGACTACTTGAGGTAGTCTGAATTCGAAAGTAGTGAGCTGTGAATAGTGCGAAAATGTTTTTAATGAAAATCAGTTTTAGGTGATGTGCACAATTTAAGAGCAGAAATAAATAAGACGAGACACAGGGAATTTATAGTGGTTCGGACCAACTGTCCTACATCCACTCTCCTCAATCCAACTTGGACTTGAGGGGCTCTCCACTAACTCACTTACTCACTCACTTACACAGTTCGAGAGTACTACTCTCTTACAAATTGTCAATGCTACAATTGCAATTGACTTCTCACAGCTTCTACAAAGCTTTTACAAAGAATAAGTATAAAATGGTGTTTTTGAGTGCAAGTGATAATATCTGACAGAGTTTCGGCTAGCTTAATATGCGTGTAAAATCCGATACTGAAATTATCACTATTACTCTAATTTATAGGGTCAAATAACTAGCCGTTGGGATGGACTAGAAATCTGAGATCCTATAATCTCGTATTCAATCAATCATTGTGATTGATTGAATCTCCTTCTTGATTCCCGTCAATCTTCGCGATCTACAATCAATCAAGTTTGTTCCCTTGATTGATTGATCTTCTATTCTGGGAATCTTCCTTCTATGTCGCAAGTCAACCCTTAAAATGATTCTGAAGAATCTGGGCTGAGCACAAGACCTCAGCTGATCTGTCTCCTCAGCTGGTGTACCAGTCTGCTAGTACTTGGACCTCAGGTGATGTGCAAGTCTACTGGTGTGCACCTCAGCTGGTCTTCTTGACTTCGTCTGATTACGTCTTATATCCGAGGTCATTGTCTTGTCTGCGACGTGCTCTCAGCTGATCAGCTAATCTTCTGATATCAACTGATCTACTCTTCTGATATCGGCTGATCTGCTCTCGATACTCCAGTGTCAGCTGCTTAAATCTTCTGTCCTCTAAAACCGGCTAAGTCCTCAAGGTCTCGGCTGGTCTTCTCTTCTATGATAGCTTCGGATCTTCTAGGCAGCAAGGTAGATTCCCCCTCACTCGAACCTATCTAATCCTAACTACTCATCAGCTGACTAACATGTTCAGCTGGTCCTATTACAAGCTGATTGGTTTATTATATCATCAAAACATCTAACACAGATATCCTAACAAGTTACCCCTTTTTGATGATATCAAAACCAACTCAGCTGATCTCAACAGATAAGCATATTCAATCAAAATCAAGATCAACATAGGACAGAAAAGAAGATCTTTAAGTAAGATCTTTAGACAGAATCAAAATGCAGCTGACAACAAGAAGTTGTCTGGAATCATAAAGCATTATTAAATCAAAAGAAAGTACAATCAAAGAGAAAGTACCTAAACCTCAGCTGACTCAGCTGGACTATTACATGAGGAGAGGTCTTCTGCTGCTGAGAGGAACTTGCAACCAGTCCAGGAATCTCTTCTCTATCACCTTCAAAGCTGGCAGGGAGTTGTCAGAAAGTTGATGAAAGAGTTGAGTAATCTGCAGCCAATGCTTCCTGATTTCCACCCAATCTATCTTCCCACTCTCATCAGTTGGGGTTGGAAGACACTCAATCTCAGGCAACTCTGGCTGAACTTCCACCTTAAGCATTTCTTCTGTAATAGCTCTGAAGAATTTAGGAAAAGTCTCCTTAACCCAGTTTCTGAAATCAGCATTTTTCTCCCTTTCTCCTCTGGTATCTTCTCCTCTGAGGACATAGAAGTGGATCATAGTCTTAGCCTTAATAGTCTTCCAGAGATCTACCAGCTCATCAGACAATTGATTGTAAAACATATCAATTGGTCCATCAACTAAAGGCTCATTTGGATCTCGGATGAACTTTCCACTTCTAGTCCTGCTGCCTTGAGAGATTGCTTTCCCTTGCTTCTTCAGCTTCCTCTGATAACGCCTCTCAAGCTCATCATTCATCTCTCTTTCCTGCCTCTTCCTCCTCTCTTCTGGAGTTTCTTTCTTAGCTAGCTGCAACTCCTTAGCCAGCTTTTCATCTAAATCAGCATTCATAATTCTTTTCTTCTTCTCCCTTTCTTCAGCAACAACCTCTTGCCTCTGCAATGCCTCAGCTATTTTCTGATCCCTTAGCTCCTGAGTTTTCTAAGCAGCAATCTTCCTGGTGTTGATATAATCTTCAACATTCTCTATTCTAGTAGATAGAACCCCTTGATTGTCCACCAGAAGAGCTCTCAGAGAGGCCAGCTCAGCTTGCAGAGCAGTAATAGCAGCTGAGTTCTTCTCTTCCCCCTTTTTGATATCATCAATGACCGAAGCAGAGGGTAGAGAAGTAGAAAGGTTATCCACAAAGGCTTTAAGGTCCTCCTGACCGTGTTTGCACTCAACAATTTGCCCTTCCAACCTTTCGGAGACCAGTCTGAATCTCTCAGATTCAGCAGCAAGAGAAGCAGATGCATCATTAGTGAAAGCCCTGGCAGTTGTCTTGAAGTTCTGGAGAGTTTGGAAGAATTCAATCCGGGTAGCATACAAGCTGTCCTCCATAGCTTCCTTCAGCTTGTTGCGATGGTCCAGTAGGACTTGATGAACTTGTCTTTCAATCAGAGAGGGGGCAGCAGACTTGGCAGCTAGAAGAGTAGCTTTGACCTCCCTGATGTGGTCATCAAAATAATCCTTCAGTTGATCCAAAAGTGCAGGGGTTACCTGATCAGCTGGGGAGATCTCAAAGCTTGCTGCCGGAGGAATGAATTCAGTCTCAGCTGATTCAAGACAATCCAGTGCCACCCCATCCTTGAGCAATAACGCACGGGCCACCTTCCTCAACCCTTCAGGGGATGTCAGCTGGGATGGAGCCTTAACTTCCAAGGCATCCATCAGAATTTCTTCCCACTCTGTAAAAGCTGCTTCCCCCATCTCCTTTATCAGGGCCAGAAAGAAAGTAACTGGCCCTTCTCTTGCTTGCTCCCAGGCAAGACCATCAGCAAGTATGTCTTGATAGGCTGGGTATGGGATGAGTTTTGGGATGTAGAGGGAAATGTGGGCTAGGGCGGTTATGATCATCCCTCGTTCAAGAGGCCCCTTTGAACGATGGTAAGATAGGCGAGCTTGTTTGGCCATTTCTGTGGGGGAGTTGGGGTTATCAAGGTTGATGGGTTCATGGTGAGAGGGTTTGGGAATAGCTGAAGGCTCGCCAGAGGTAGCTATCTCCTCTGGTTCATTGCCGATTGGGATTTGTGAGGGTGAAGGATCTGCTGGGGTAGTGGAGTGTTGGGAAGGGTCAAAGAAGGGAGAAGGTGAAGCTGACCTGATGGGTGAGGCAGCTAAAGGTGTCTCTGCTGATGGAGCATCTCCAGAGGAATGTAGAACCTCTGTCTCAGCAACTGAGGGATCAGCTGATTCCCTCTCTTCTGACTCTTCTCCTTCTCCATCAGAGCCAGAGGCAGAATCCTCATCTGAATCAGCACTCTCAGCTGATTCCTCAACAGCCTGCTCTTCTTCTTCATCAGAAGACTCGTCAACCAGCAGGGTAGCCCTTTCTGCTGAAGATTGCTTCTTCTTCAAACTGCTCAGCACAGCAGTATCATCATCCTCATCTGAATCAAAGGAGAGCTTCCTTTGAACAGGAGTGGTTTTCTTCTTAGATTTCTTCTTTTTCCCTCCTCCAGCAGGCTTTGAAGCCTTCCTCTTCTGCTTCTTTCCAGCAGAAGGACCAGGGGCAGCAGCAACTGGATCAGCTCTGGAATCTAAGTCAGCTGGTCCAATGATATCCAAGTTGCTTCCCCTTAGGAACTTGGTGTGGTTGTACTCAACAACCCATTCCTCATCCCACTCATGCTGGGGCAGCAGATGATTCAGGAGGATAGTGATCTTGGTGGCCATGGAGCACTTTGATTTGAAGCTATAAACCTGTTGCCCATTCACCTCCTTTGCAACACACCTCTTGGACTCCTGTTCCAGCCGGAACCATAGCAGACTCACCCAGTCTGCTTGCACCCCATCAAGAATCGTGTGGGCCACACTCAGACGAAGTTTGGTAATGGCGTCCAAACTCCCCTGTTCCGCCAAGATGACCTTGGTCACCACATCCATCAAAAACCGGAAACGCCTCCTCAGCATGGACTTCTTCAGATTCGTGGTGGTGTCCCTGTGACTCTTCCTGGCCATCAACTTAAAAGTTTCCAGGTAGTCGGCTTCTTTGTATTTGTGAGGTTGGACACCAGTGGAGGATAGACCAAAGAGATCAGTAACTGCATCCTTCAAAATAACAACGGTCTGACCGTCAATCAAGGAGCCTATAGAGTTTGGACTGAACTGGGCCTTAAGAAGGAATTGGAAGGCATAGAAGTTTAGAGTTTTATGGTCAGGGGGGGTCATGGAGATGAAGGTTCGGAGATCGTGATGTTGCAGCAGGTTTAGGATTTCTCTAATTTCAGGAACCCTAGTTGTGTCGAAATCGACACACATCTCTGCATACATCTTTTCCTTGAACAATTTTTGCATAACCTTGGATGCCATATCTTCAACACATGAATTAGATACACAGAGAATAATATGCAAGAATACTTCGGGCAGAAAGATTAAGAGCAGAAGGTTTTCAGAAAGAAGTTAAAGGGGGTATATATAGTAATCGAAAGATATGAGCATATTTTCCAAAATTAAAACAAATCAATTTTGATCGTAGATTTGTATTTTGCATCACACAAATCAAAGGTCCAAAATAGATGACCTTTGAGAATTTTGGAGGTGATGCGTGGGTGTCAGGGTTTCAAAAGGTTTTGACCGCCCAAAAGATTCGCCTTTTTGAAAAAAAAGTAATGATGAAAGCGCTTTTTAGAGAAATTTTAGGCGGTGAGAAATTAATTACTTCTGACACCTTATTTTGAAAAGGTAATAAATCCCCGAATTTTCGTAAGATAAAAGATTTGATTGCCAATTTTCTAAAATAATTTTAGAAATTAGGGATTTATTAATTTTTGAAAAGATTTGATAAATAAAATAAAATTTTAAAAACCGACACAAAGATCATAGAAATACTTATTGAGAAGCTGACGTGGCAAAGTCAGCTGATAAGAGCGATCCTCATGAAAAATCTTTTCTGCTCATCTGGGTCTTTAATATCAGCTGACATGAACCAGCTGAAGCAAAGTGGCCTTGTCTGACTTTCATAACTTATCCCTGTATCAAGTTAGACATAACAAGATAGAGAAAAGAAAGGAAAGAATAAGAAGACATACCAGATCAGCTGATGTGAGGATCAGCTGATTACTTCAGCAGAAAAGTCCTCAGCTGGGTACCAGCTGACTACCCAATTACCCAAAAACTTTCTTTCTATAGAACTGCTCCTTCATCTATCATTCCTAATTCTGCTACTAATTCTTTGAATCTTACCTCTGCTAAAGGTTTGGTAAGCACATATGCTCTCTGCTTCTCCGTATGAATCTTCTCCATCCTGATATCTCCCTTCTCAGCATGATCTCGAAGAAAATGATGTCTTATATCCACATGCTTGCATCTAGTATGGAGAACTGGATTCTGAGTAATGGCTATTGCGCTTGTGCTATCACAGAAGATGGGTATCTCTTCTGTGATCACATGGTAGTCCCTCAGCTGTTGTCTGATCCAGAGCAGCTGAGAACAGCAACTACCAGCAGCCATGTACTCTGCCTCTGTTGTGGAAGTAGCTACTGAAGTCTGCTTCTTGGAGAACCAAGATATCAGCTTACTTCCCAAAAACTGACATGTGCCAGAGGTTGATTTCCTATCAATCTTGCACCCTCCATAGTCAGAGTCTGAGTACCCACTCAGCTGAAAGTTGTCATCAGCTGGGTACCAGAGGCCTAGATTGTAAGTACCCTTCAAATACTTTACAATCTTCTTTGCTGCTTCCAGATGAGATTTCTTAGGATTTGCCTGAAACCTTGCACACACCCCTACTGCAAAGCTGATATCAGGTCTGCTGGCAGTGAGATACAGCAGAGAACCAATAAGTCCCCTATAGTGTGTCTGGTCCACTTTCTCACCAGCCTCATCTGGATCCATGCTAAAGTTTGCCATCATTGGAATCTTAGCTTCTCTGCTGCTACTGACTCCAAACTTTTCTATCAAATTCTTGGCATACTTAGCTTGGCTAATGAAAGTTCCATTGGACAACTGCTTCACCTGCAGTCCAAGGAAATAAGTCATCTCCCCCATCATAGACATTTCAAACTTGCTGGTCATCAGCTTGCTGAACTGATCACACATCTGCTTGTTAGGGGAGCCAAAGATGATATCATCCACATAGATCTGTACTAAGAGGATATCATCTCCATCTTCCTTTCTGAACAAGGTTTTGTCTATCTTTCCTTTACTGAATCCACTATCCAGTAGGAACTGTGATAGAGTATCATACCAAGCTATAGGTGCCTGCTTTAGTCCATATAAAGCCTTCTGTAACCTATAAACCTTGTTCCCAATCTCAAATCCTGGTGGCTGTTCTACATAAACCTCTTCTACCAGGATTCCATTCAGAAAAGCTGACTTGACATCCATCTGATATACCTTGAACCCTTTGAAAACAGCATAGGCCAGAAACAATCTAATGGCTTCTAGTCTTGCCACAGGAGCAAATGTCTCATCATAGTCAATCCCCTCTGACTGTGAATACCCCTGGGCTACTAGCCTTGCCTTGTTTCTAACCACTACATCATTTTCATCCTTTTTGTTCTTGAATACCCACTTAGTGCCTATGACCTTCTGATGTTTGGGCCTCTCCACTAGAGTCCAAACTTCTTGTCTTGCAAACTGATTTAGCTCCTCTTGCATAGCTACAATCCAGTTCGGGTCTTCAAGAGCTTCATGGATGTTATTGGGTTCTATCAGAGACACATAACAGCTGAATTGAGCACCCAAGTTTAGCTTTCTTCTGGTCTGACCACCTACACTTGGATCTCCTAGAATCTGTTCAGCTGGGAAATCAGACAACGTCTTCTTGCCCCTTTGAAGTGCCATAGTTTGCTCCTCTTGGGTCTTATCTGATATTCCCCCTTGATTAGTGTCAGGAGTCAATGTGCCATCATCTGGTGCTGATGAGGACTTATCAGCTGATTTGGGCTCATCATCTGAATCTGAGTCTAATTCTATCCTAGGTACCACTACCTTAATCAGATCTGGCTTGTCTGACAGATTCAGTTGATCCATCTCATCTGCTAGCTTCTCCTTGCTGTACTCATGAAAAGATTCATCAAATACAACATGGGGTGTCTCCTCCACACAGAGAGAGACTTTATTAAAGACTCTATTGGCTTTGCTACTTCCAGAATATCCTAAGAATATTCCTTCAGCAACCTTAGCATCAAAAGTCTTTAACTTTGTCTTTCCATTGTCATGGATGAAACACCTACACCCAAAAATATGGACAGAGGAAAGATTAGGAGTTTTACCTTTGTACATTTCATAGGGAGTCTTCCCATGTCCCTTGACTGGTAGACACCTATTTTGGATGAAGCAAGCAGTGTTGATGGCTTCTGCCCAAAACCTTTGAGGAGTCTGATATTCAGCTAACATAGTCCTTGCTGCCTCCTTGAGGGTTCTGTTTCTCCTCTCAGCTAACCCATTCTGCTGAGGTGTTCTGGCAGCTGATGTCTCATACTGAATACCATTATCCCTGCAATAGTCAGAAACAACAGAGTTAAGAAACTCAGTACCTTTATCACTTCTGATTCTGACTATGCTGAGGTCCAGCTCCTTCTGAATCCTTTTGAACAACTCCAGCATCTTGACCATAGTCTCATTCTTCTTGAACAAAAACACTACCCAAGTGAATCTTGTATAGTCATCAACTATCACCAGTGTGTACTTCCTTCCACTGAAGCTAAGAGGTGAGACTGGTCCAAACAAATCCATATGAAGCAGCTGGAGTGCTTTTGTTGTTGAAGTACTCTGCACATCTTTGAATGAGGCTTTAGTCTGCTTCCCTTTCTGACAGGCATCACACTTCTGCTCAGATGCAAACACCTCATTTGGTAGACCTCTGACTAGACCCTTCCTTGCAACCTTGTTGAGAGTCTTGAAGTTCAGATGACCTAACCTCTTGTGCCAGAGCCAGCTGATCTCTGATGAGCTTTTAGCAACCAAACATGAGTCAGCTGGACAGCTTGCAAAATCTGCAAGATACATATTACCTCTTCTGAGGCCAGTTAGTAGCACCTACTCATTTAAATCATTAATAACAAGACAAGAGTTCTTAGAGAATCTTACTGAATATCCCTTGTCACAGAATTGGGATACAGACAGAAGATTGTGTATAAGCCCTTCTACATAGTAGACTTCTTCAACTCTTGTTCCTTTGATCAGCAGGGTACCAACTCCTCCAGTGACTCCAAAGTTGTTGTCACCGAAAACAACTCTAGGCCCATCAAGCGTTACAAAGTCCTGAAGGAGATGCTTCTCAAAGGTCATGTGCTTCGAGCAACCGCTATCAATGTACCAGACATGGCCCTTGGCTTCTCCTCTTTCTATAGGGCTAGAGTTTACCTAAAATTAAAACTCAAGCTTTAGGTACCCTATCTTTGGGTCCTGATTGGTTAGATTCGACTTTCTGGATCCATAGGTAGAGATCATCCTTATGAGGTTTAGGAGATCTCAACCTTCTACCATACTTATCCACAAAAATCATCTCCCTCAGAGGATCTTTTCTGGGGCGATGAGTGATAACAGCAGGTTTGTAGGTGGGCTGCTCAAAAGGATAATTTCTGCTTGAGCCTCCGAATGACTCATATACCTTAGCCGGTGAAGGCTTGCCTACTTTGGTTACATTAAAAGTAACCCAGGGCTGAGGTCTGTTTCGCTTGGGTTTACTCTGCTGAGATGACCCAGGCTTATCATTCCTCTGCTGATTCTGCTGAGGTCTCCTTGTCTTAGCTGAACTATGACTTGGATTCCTCTTCTGGTCTTGGGGCTTCTGAGCCTTGGACTTATGTTGGTTGTCAGCAGGCTTCTGAGTTTTAGTACTCTTCTGCTCTGCTGAAACCTTTTGATCACCAGCAGACTTCTGAGCTTTAGAGCTCTTCTGTCCAGCTGGGACCTTTTCTGTCCCTCTGCTCTTTTGCCCTTCTGATCCAGGTGCAGGCTCAGCTGACCCTTTACCCTTTCGAGGATCCCTAATTAATCCACTGTCACCTTTCTTCTTCTTTTGTGGTTTGGGTTTGGGATAACCAAGACCCCTTTTATCATTCACAGTTTGTGAGGACTCAGCTATTTCAGACACAGCATTCTTTGCCTTAGTCCGCTGATCCACTTTCAGCTGAAGCTGTTGTGAATTTTTTATAATCAGTTCATTCTGCTTGAAGAGTTCATCGAACTTAGCTGTCAGCAGATTATGTTTTTCACTCAAGACAATGTTCTCAGAAAGTAGCTTTTCTATCAGCTTCTCCTGTTCCTCACATTTTGCTATTAAGTCAGTAGACTTGTTAGCATGTGAATCATAGGATATCACTGGTAGTCTAGCATTTTCTAGATCTTGTCTCAAGCTTAAAACTTCAGCTTTCAGACTTGAGTTCTCCTCTTCCAGCTTGGAACAAACTTTTAAGGAAGATTGGAGATCAGACAACAACTTGTGTATATCTGACTCCATAAAATAGGTAGAGGAGCAAGATGAGCTAACAGAGGGGGTAGGAGAATTTACCTCTTCTACCTTAGCCATGAGGCAGATGTCATCCTCTGATTCAAAATCAGATGAGGATGAGGATTAGCTGATATCCTGCTTCTCCTCCTCTGCCAGCAGAGCTCTCTTATCGGCGAACCTGCGATCTCTCTTGATCCTCTTCTCTTCTCTTTCTCTAGGGGTAAGCTGAGGACAATCATAGCTGAGATGTCCTGGCTTGTTGCAAGTCAAACAAACACCATCTCCTCCTCTTCTGGGACTTGGTTCCCTCCTTCTCTCTGGAGACTTGTATCTGGTCTCCTGTTCATCTGATGGTCTTCTGGCATCAGATGACTTCTGGTATCTTCTGGAAGAATCACTCTTATTCTTCTTCCAATGAGATCTATACTTCTGGAACTTGTTTGACATCTTGTCAAACTTCTTGGTCAATAAAGCAAGTTGTTCCTTTAAGCTCATGTCCTCTGGAGTAGAGGACTTCTCTTGACTATCAGCTGCAGCAGAGAAAGCGACATTCTTTGTGGCTGATGAAGTTGGAGTCTCATCTTCTTGATCTTCTTCTTGGATATCGAACTCATGTGCCTTCAGATGAGATAGCAGTGTATGATGACTCATCTCAGATAGATTCTTTGTCTCTTTAATTACCGTCACCTTCACTCTCCATCTTGGAGTAAGAGATCTCAAAATTTTGTTATTAATCTCTTTCTCCGAGTAATCCTTTCCTAAAGAGCTTGCCTTATTCAGTATGTTTGTCAGCCTCATATCTAGCTGATCAATGGTTTCATCAGCTTTCATTTTAAATGTGTCAAAGGTATGTAGAACAACTTGAAGCTTGTTCTCTTTGATTTGATCTGTCCCTTCACACATTAGGGAGAGTTTTTCCCACATCTCCTTAGCAGTTTTGCACGTCTTGATTTTCTCTATATACTATTTGGAGAGAGTCTCAATGATTTCTGTTCTGGCCACTTGATCTAGGTTGAAGAGTTTCCTTTCAGCATCGTTTAGTTCACTCTTCTTCTTTTCTGTCTTCCTTATTTCACTGATTTCAGCTTCTGAGGTTTTGCCATCACTTACTCCTTCCCAGAAGAACTTGATTGGCCCTTCCTCCAGAACATCTAGCATCCGATCGTGAATGGCTCCAAGATAATTCTCCATTCTGAATTTCCAGTAATCATAATCCTCTATGGAGAATTCAGGCAACTTCCTTCCCTTGGATCCACTCTTTTTGTAGGAAGACATATCTGCAAGTGGTTAGATAAAAAGCACACAAAATATTCTAAAAACAGATTTTCAGGGATCTGTCCAGGTGACCACCAAAAGCTTTCTCAGGCTGTGGTCTTTTGGACACACAGCTCTGATACCACTTGTTGGTCCCAAAGACAGGTTTTAGGAAAGAATACCTTTGAACAAGTCTAGAAGGGGGGGTTGAATAGACTTGTAAGGATTCAAAAACCTTTTTCAATTTATTTGGCTTATTCAGAAAACCAGCAGACTACTTGAGGTAGTCTAAATTCGAAAGTAGTGCGCTGTGAATAGTGCGGAAACGTTTTTAATGAAAATCAGTTTTAGGTGATGTGCACAATTTAAGAGCAGAAATAAATAAGACGAGACACAGGGAATTTATAGTGGTTCGGACCAACTGTCCTACATCCACTCTTCTCAATCCAACTTGGACTTGAGGGGCTCTCCACTAACTCACTTACTCACTCACTTACACAGTTCGAGAGTACTACTCTCTTACAAATTGTCAACGCTACAATTGCAATTGACTTCTCACAGCTTCTACAAAGCTTTTACAAAGAATAAGTATAAAATGGTGTTTTTTAGTGCAAGTGATAATATCTGACAGAGTTTCGGCTAGCTTAATATGCGTGTAAAATCCGATACTGAAATTATCACTATTACTCTAATTTATAGGGTCAAATAACTAGCCGTTGGGATGGACTAGAAATCTGAGATCCTATAATCTCGTATTCAATCAATCATTGTGATTGATTGAATCTCCTTCTTGATTCCCGTCAATCTTCGCGATCTACAATCAATCAAGTTTGTTCCCTTGATTGATTGATCTTCTATTCTGGAAATCTTCCTTCTATGTCGCAAGTCAACCCTTAAAATGATTCTGAAGAATCTGGGCTGAGCACAAGACCTCAGCTGATCTGTCTCCTCAGCTGGTGTACCAGTCTGCTAGTACTTGGACCTCAGCTGATGTGCAAGTCTGCTGGTGTGCACCTCAGCTGGTCTTCTTGACTTCGTCTGAATACGTCTTATATCCGAGGTCATTGTCTTGTCTGCGACGTGCTCTCAGCTGATCAGCTAATCTTCTGATATCAGCTGATCTGCTCTTCTGATATCGGCTGATCTGCTCTCGATACTCCAGTGTCAGCTGCTTAAATCTTCTGTCCTCTAAAACCGGCTAAGTCCTCAAGGTCTCGGCTGGTCTTCTCTTCTATGATAGCTTCGGATCTTCTAGGCAGCAAGGTAGATTCCCCCTCACTCGAACATATCTAATCCTAACTACTCATCAGCTGACTAACATGTTCAGCTGGTCCTATTACAAGCTGATTGGTTTATTATATCATCAAAACATCTAACACAGATATCCTAACAGTAACCAATAATATAAATACAAATTAGAAAGTTAACATATGAAAGAGTCAAAATACAAATAAGAAAGTTAATATATCGAAAGAGTCGAATAAAAGATTTTTTTTAAATAATCAATTACAATAATTTTTTAAAACAATTAATTATAAATTTTTTTTTAACTACCTGATATGTATAAAAAGGAGACTATTTGAAATTACAACTCAAAATTACATTACAATCAAAATCACAAACTTCATAGAAAGAGAATTATCACTTTTTAAATAATTGAAATCTACCATTTGAACTACCCATATCCATACTTAAAATATTTTTCTTAAAAAGATAGATTAAATTTTTAAGTATCATTGTTTGCCACTTTGAGACAAATGGTAAGTGGTTGAAAACATTACTACTACTTGTTTTTTATTGGCCCACATTAAAATTAGGTTTTCTAAAATAATTGTTGACATTGATTGTTGAGTAAGTGTAGTTGATTTTCCTTTTCTTAATATTGAGAGAAAATACTTATACATATTAAATTAAAAAAAAAAGGTTCAAATTTGCGACACCTCAGCGCGTTGATGAATGACATGAATCCCTCTTCATATAAAGAAGTTAGAAAGTCAAAAAAAAAAAATTTAATCTCATATGCACGATGTGCAACTCAAGTTTATTTTTAACAAATTACACAAAATACTATTAAAAAATTACACATATTATAATTGAAAAATTTATATTTAATGATGTGATTTTTTAGTAATAATTTACTCCCTCCGTCTTTCTATAAGTTGCTCATGTTGCCATTTTCGTCTGTCTTTCTATAAGTTGCTCATTGTTTTTTTACCTTTTTTGGAAACTACTATTCACTTCTTTATTATTATTTTCAATACTTTTTACACTATTTTCATTACTTTTTCACTTTCTCCATCACATCACTCATATTTTTTCACTTTTTCTATCACATCACTTATGCTTTTTCACTTTTTCCATCACATCACTTATACTTTTTCACTTTTACCTTAATTCGTGTGCCCAAAAATAACGAGCAACTTATAGAAATACGGAGGGAGTATATAACAAGTTTTTTGAACAATTTATTAAGAGCTCGTAAATAAATAATTCTTTATAAAATATAAATTTAGATATTTAAATTTATTTTTCTTATCACCATCACGATCCCCATTTTTTACTCCCTTAACCCCTTCCCACCTTTAGCTTAACATAAAAAAGTTATATATATATATATATATATTATTTTATACTAAAAGTTAAAATTTAAAAATATTTATTATAAATTATCAAAAAATATTATAAATTTATTAATCACCATATATATATTACTTAAAAATATTTAATAAACTCTAAAATAATTTATAAAATATTAGAATTAATGAAATGTTTAAAATAAAATTAATCAAACAATCAATAAATTGTTAAATGATCAAGTTTGGACATTATTTATAAATTATTAGACGAATTTCTAACAACCAAAATAAATGAACTTAATTCATTCGAGAATATCGCGCAAAATGTAGCTAGTGAGTGTCTCAAACTTTTTCTTTTTTAAATTATGGCCTCCCTTTTGTTTTGAATTAAAACTTTTATGAATATATTACATGGAATATTCATAAAACTATTTTACACATAATGTATTACATAAATATAACCAACTAATATGTTCCTTAATTATTAAATAATATATATAATTATAAAATAGTATACATGTATATTTTATGTAATATATTTTAGTTTTTAAATATATTAAATGGGACATTTACAAAATGATTAAACCACTATTTTTAAATTGGTGTATAATATAAAAAAGTAACTCAATTATTCAACTGATCATATTTACTCGCTCTATTATGTAAAATTTTGTACTAATTTAAAAATAGCTAGTGCTTAAAAATATATCAATTTGAAATTATTCCTGGAAATATGATATCAAGATTAATATAGCAAAATATCATATTTTAAAGCATACGAAATATTTAAAATATTAAATTTTAAACATCTTAAGTTTTTTATTTTATGTTATCTTTTTAGGATTTAGCAATTGATTTTGAAGCTCTGATTACTTTTCATATCAGCATATATGGATATTAAGTGCATGTTTGCAATCTCTAGTAAAATTGAAAAAGTGATATTAAATAATTTTAGTAGCAAAATGAAAAATAAGGAGTATTTTAAACTTAAGTGGTTTTAAAAAATGATTAAGAAAAATGTGTTTGCAAAAGAAGTGCTTAACTAGAAATTAAAAATTAAAAATTGTTGTTTGAGCAAAAGTAATAATAAGCACTTAAAATAGTTGTTGAAAACATGTTTTAAGTGTTTCTTTTTAAAAAATAAATACTTTTACTTTTATGTTGAGTTTGTAAACAAGCACTAACTGAGTGGAGCGGGGGTAGGAGAGTCAATCTTCATTATTGTCTCCGTTGTCACGGGGAATCCTTGTCATCATCCTTGCGAATTTCAAGAAATAAAATTATTTCCATCCCCGAAATTCCTTGTTCCCCATGAATTTTATTAATTAAAAAAATTATTAATTTAAAGTATGTATAAAATTCAAAATATAAATTAAAATCCAAAAAATATAGTATTAATTATTTTATTAATTTATTTACGTATATTTAGGCTATGCTTGGTAGGGCATATAAGCCCATAATACCATTTGTATTCTTCATATTATGTTGATTGGTAGTAAAGATAAAAATAAGTTTGACGCGCATGTAATACATTGACCCGATCTTATTTTTGTAAAGTTCACTGTAGTCTTTTGAATTAGATGGGGTCTCACAGGTTAGGGATGACAAAATAACCCGTCCTGGCCTGTTCCATTTGGGGCAGCCCCACCCCTTCTCGCTCATTCTGAGAATGGAGCAACCCCGACCCGCCCTGCACATGGAGCAGAGCAGACATGTGTTTGCATTTTTACTGTCACGCCCTACCCCATCTTGCCCCATAGTATATATTAAATAAATATATAATAGGGATTTAAGATTTATAAGCCCTATAACTTTGCTTCATTTTGAATTTGCTCCTTTAGATTACACATTTTGATTTTGGTCATATAAGTTTGAAAATATTTTTGATTTTGGCCCTGTAAGTTTGTAAAAGGACCAAAATAAAAAATGTGTAATCTATGTGGACCAAATTCAAATTTTTGACAAGTTATAGGACAAAAAAAACCTTAATCCTTATATAATATTTTATAATATATAAAATAAATCTAATATATTATGTTTATGATACATCAAATAAATTTAAAATTATATTATTTATTTATTGTAACTCTAATCTAAAATAAATTTAAAATTATTTTTGTTGAGTATGATTTAATAGATTTGGTGCATTATTTTCTTTAATATAATTTTTTATTTGTCTAATATATATATATATATATAATTTTATATTTTAATATATATATATAAAATGAGGCAGGATGGTCAGGACGGGACAGATCTGCACCGCGCAGGTCAGACATGGAGCACAATGTTCTTCCTCGCAACGGGACATGGGGCGGGGCAGGGCAGGGTGGGTATAAGTTTTCTGCTCTGCCCCATTTTCATCCATACCGCATGGAACGGGGCAGGAAATACAATCTTCGTCCCCACTCCGCCCCCGAGTACGGGGCCAAAAAAGTCTTCATCCCCATACTTATCCCCAATTTTTTTTTTGGAATTTTCCGTCCAGTTCGGAAGGGATTCCTATGGGGACCGGAGATTTTGGAATTGGTGAAATTCTAATTTCTCTTATTCTGATTTTTTTTAACAAATTTGAGAATATTTTAGATTTTTAAATATGTAAACATTAAAGTTGTTGGACTTCATTTGTATTTTTTTAGTGTAAATAAAATTCTTTTTTTATGAAAAAAAAAAACAAAATTTGTGGAATTAATTAATATAAAAACATGAAATAAATCATAAATATGAATTTATTGTATTGTGCAAAATCTAGAATTCTTCAAATGTCTCTGCCAAAATTTGTACCAACAATTTTTATGAATTAATTTAAAAATGCGAGATGAATAAAAAAATTTAAATTTATTTTGCGTACATATCTGTAATTCATCTAATTAATTTTTTTCGTCTTGGACTTGCTTTGTTGTTTGTTAAATGAATGAAGAGAAGTCTGAAGACTTCTCATTCAATCATAACTGAGGTTAAATCTGATTAGTATGAGTATTAATTCTAGGCATCGTCTATCATCTCGCCACGCCACGAATAATTTTCAGTTCATTCCTCGTAATTAAATTGGAGGATAATTACTGTGATCAAAATAATTCGGAACCCATTTTTAAAAATAATTCAACAGGATTATGGGCTCCGTCTCAATAAATAAACCAAGACCGAAAAAATGGATTAAGATGAGACATATAAAGTTTATACATAAATCTAAATATTATGTCATGATATTATAAAAAATAACTTTTTATTCTTCACGATTGATGATGAATTTCTCGCACGCATTATCACATGAAACAATTTAATTGACCGATGACTTTTAATTCAAGGAATTAAGATATAGTTTTCACTCATATCAAGGAGTCTTGATTTGAAAGACTAGTTTGAGAGTCATTGACATTTTGATCTTGTATAGTGGAGATTTAGTTTGAGACTTTTATATAGCTCTCACTTGAATCAATGAACGTTGATTTAAAGGACTCAATTTGAGAGTGATAGACAGTTGATCTCAAGATTTTAAATAGTTTTTACTCATATTAAAGAGTTTAAACTCAATTTGATAGTCATAGATACTTTAATCTCATATCGAAAAGATTGACATAGATTTTTTGCTCATATCAATGATCATAAAAAATAGTTTATGCTCTTGTCAAGAAACTTTGAACTATAAAGAAATGAGATGAGAGATAGAGATGTCATACCGGGTATTTGAGTGACACAATTTGATTGGTCGATACTAATTTGATTGACTTGATTTAACAAATTAATCTAATTTCGTTTGATCTTTATTTTCTTCAATTCTAATGAGATATCAATCTGATTTAATTTAATTTAATTGATTATCTTAATTTTTCTCCATTTTTGTGAGATGTTATTTGATATCTCTAAATATACATAAATCACAATTTTAATGGCTTACAATGAGAATTTGGTCTAAAACCCATAACAAACATTTATTTTAGCATCATACATTTTATAGCCCCAAATATCTCCTTTTCTTATATAATACCCTTTTCAAATCATTATACTCCTCCCTCTCCCAAAAATATATTCAAATTGTTTCATTTATTTGTTTTCAAAAGTAACACTACAAAAAATGCGTGTTTTAGCAACCGAAAAAAATGATGGAGTCACACACGCGATTTCTGGGCAACTCAGAGGTGGCATGTTCCACTAGGGCACTTTGCGTTATTGTTCATTTTTATGCAACTAATTGTATATAACTCCAAATTGAGTCACGTTTTTTTTAAAATTCATCAAATTAATTCCTTTTTATTTCTAATTTATCTATATATATGTTTGTTTCAACAATTTTTTTAAATTCATCAATTTAATTCTTTTTTGGTTCTAATTTGTTTATATATATATTAACAATTTTTTTTTAATTTTATAAATTTAATATTTTACACCTCTAAAATATTTTTATTTGTTTGTATTTTATCCATTTAATTGTATATAACTCTAAATTGAGCCACATTTTTTTAAATTCATCAATTTAATTCTTTTATTGTTCTAATTTGTTTATATATATATATCAACAATTTTTTTAAATTTTATAAATTTAATATTTTACACCTCTAAAATATTTTTATTTGTTTGTATTTTATGCATTTAATTGTATATAACTCTAAATTGAGCCACATTTTTTTAAATTCATCAATTTAATTCTTTTATTGTTCTAATTTGTTTATATATATATCAACAATTTTTTTAAATTTTATAAATTTAATATTTTACACCTCTAACATATTTTTATTTGTTTGTATTTTATGCATTTAATTGTATATAGCTCTAAATTGAGCCACATTTTTTTAAATTCATCAATTTAATTCTTTTTTGTTCTAATTTGTTTATATATATATATCAACAATTTTTTTTTTATTTTATAAATTTAATATTTTACACCTCTAAAATATTTTTATTTGTTTGTATTTTATGCATTTTATTGTATATAACTCTAAATTGAGCCACATTTTTTTAAATTCATCAAATTAATTCTTTTTTTATTCTAATTTGTTTATATATATATATATTAAAAAAATTAAAATTTTATAAATTTAATATTTTACACCTCTAAAATATTTTTATTTGTTTGTAAAATTAGAACATAATAAAATATTCAATAAGAAAAAAATGGGTAAAAAAATTAGCGACCGCTTTGGGCGGTCGCTAAATTATACTTTAAATTTAGAGACCGCCTAAAAGCGGTCGCTAATCTATTTTTTAAATAATAATTAATTGGGGTAAAAAATTAGCGACCGCCTTTGCAGTCGCTAAATTACTTTAAATTTTGAGACCGCCTAAAGCGGTCGCTAAACTATATTTTGAAAAATCATTAATTGGGGTAAAAATTTAGCGACAGCCTTAAGCGGTCGCTAATCACCTTAATTTAATAAAAAAAATTGCGACCGCCTATAGCGGTCGCTAATTAGTTAAAAGTGATCGCTAATATTATAATTAGCGACCGATTAATAGGCGGTCGCTAATTTTCTATCGCTAAAATATTTAGTGACCGCCGTAGGTGGTCGCTAATCACCTTAATTTAATAAAAAAAAATTGCGACCGCTTTAGGCGGTCGCTAATATTATAATTAGCGACCGATTAATAGGCGGTCGCTAATATTATAATTAGCGACCGATTAATAGGCGGTCGCTAATTTTCAGTCGCTAAAATATTTAGCGACCGCCGTAGATGGTCACTAATCGCCTTAATTTAATAAAAAAAATTGCGACCGTTTTAGGCGGTCGCTAACACTATAATTAGCGATCGATTCATAGACCGTCGCTAATTTTCGGTCGCTAAAACGCCCATTTTTTGTAGTGTAAACTGATCATTCCCATTTGAATATAATCACTTCAATTTCAAATTCACAAACAATCATTGTATTTAATATAGATCATATAATACTCATTACTTTATCCATTTTTATCCATATATTTTTTTAAAAATCAGTGCTCAAACCACTAAACACATTTTTTTGGATGGATAAATTACTATTCTCATTCCATTTATTACCTTTTCTCATATTGCACCACCATCATCACAATATCACATTAATTATTAATGTATTAGTTAAACATAGATCTTGCACGAAACATTATCTTAATAAGAGTAATAAATATGGCATTTGAAGAAATATTATAGATTGAGACTTACCAACAAAATCCAAATCCACATAATAAAAATTGCTTTATCTACGTTCCTCTCTAAAAGTCCTAAAAATCTCACCTCAATTTCAGTCATCAAATATTATCAACATACAATAGTAATAGTAATACTACAAGGCTTATGCAATGATATTATGCAATTGTGGGCGTCCACTAGTGCATACATGCCGCGGAGTTTGAGCCATTCAAGCCATAAACCCCGCGTTTTCCGTCTCCTTCCAACCACTCTCTTTCTGCCACATTTTCTATAATCATCACATACCAAAGTAATACTTAGACAATTTCTAAATAAAGAAAAAGTAATACTTGGGCAAGATAATAAAATTATTATTACACCCCCATATAACAAGCGGACATTCCATATTTTATTTTTTTATTTTCTAATTCGTTGTCCACCACTCACTCTTCACCTCGCCGTGGGCCATTTTTTGAATTTTCTCCAGTCTCCAATTTATCTTCGTTCTAGAGAGAGAAAGGGTGGAGAGAGAGAGAGAGGGGTCTGGGAGAAGGTAGAAGGAAGAGGCAGATTACGGGGTCTTTCATTTCTTTTCTTTGTTTATCCCAATTCGTAGATACTAAATACAGCCATCTTATTTATATCGATTGTCGTTTCTTCGAGATTTCTTGTCGGTTTGTTAATCAAACCCGTTCTCTTTTATCTGGAATTTTCAAAGGAATGCATCATTCCGTGCCATGTTTTCTTGAGAATATTTGGTTCGATTTTCTCTCTCTGCATTTGGTTTGAGCTAATTCTGTCTTTTAATTCGTTTTTTATTCTTCTTTCTTTCTTAATCTTTCAAATGAAGGCACCCAAATCCCAGTTTCCTCGAGTTCTCCACTGAATTCAAGTTTCCTTCGATTGCCCCTTACAAATCCAGCTCATTCACATTAGAATGTTCGTCGACCCGATCCCCCAATCCATTCACATGAACAACTCTGCATAGAGTAGATAATTCTTTATTCTTTAATTGATTGATTGGTTGTTTTTTATTGTGAGGGGTGCTTCCTCTGTGCAATTTCCGGTGATGGGTTGCGCGTCCTCGAAGAAGAAGGTGTGCCGGAATTGCCAGACACCTTTTTCTCCGGTGCGGCGGAGTTACTCAATGCACGTGCACCACCCACCTCAAAAAACAGGGGATAGCTATCATGTGGTGGCGCTCACTTCATCCACATTGGGTTCTTTGAAGCTCGATCCGTCGGCGCAAAATCACATCGAAAACAAAGCCAACGACGATGCTCCTTTGAATCAAAATCAGAACCATAATCGGAGTGCTCCAGAAATTAGGGCTCCGATCGGAAATGGGGAAATTGAGCGGAAAAAGTCGTCGGCTAAAGAGGATTTCGAATTGGGCATGATTGAAGCCAAAACTTGGTCCGCGATGATCAATGACAAAATCCCTAAACCCGGCCCGAGGACGCCGATCAGAACGCCGCCAGGGGAGCCGGAGACGATCAATGCTTGGGAGATGATGGAGGGCCTTGAAGATATAAGCCCTCTCCGGCCCAATCGATTTCGCAGCTTTTCTTTCCACGTGAGTAGCAACACAAGTTTGTCTTCAATTGATAATCAAGATCAACCCACACAAAGAGTGAAAGAAAACGGCAATGCATCTCCTAAGCCAATGTGGTTGGACATAGCTGATAGTGATTCAAATTCGAATTCCAATGATACATCAATTGTGTCCGAATTCGATCCTGAGGTTATAGCCACTTTCCGGCGAGCACTCGAGGATCTTCCGGCAGCTAATCCGTTCCACCTCAAGATCGTAGACGGCGAAAGCCAGCCGGCATTAGGGAGTAGGGATGAGAAAGAAGGGGCCAAGATTGGAAAGGACAAGTTGGTAGTGTATTTTACTAGCCTAAGAGGAGTGAGGAAGACATACGAGGATTGTTGTCATGTTCGGGTTATACTAAAGGGGCTCGGTGTTAGGGTTGATGAGAGGGATGTGTCGATGCATTCGGGGTTTAAGGAGGAGTTGAAGGGGCTGTTGGGGCCGGGGGTCGTCGGCCTTGGCTTGCCTCGAGTTTTTCTTGGGAAGAAATGCATCGGTGGAGCTGAGGAAATACGGAGATTGAACGAGGAAGGGAAGCTCGAGAAGCTCGTGGAAAATTGTGAACTTGTTGACGATGGTGGAGGAGGAGGAGGAGGTGGTGGGAATGGGAATGTGTGTGAAGCGTGCGGGGATCTTAGGTTTGTGCCGTGTGACACGTGTTCGGGGAGCTGTAAAATATACTACGAGGACGAGGAAGAGGAATGCGATGAGGATGAGAATGAGAATGATTACGGGTTTCATAGATGCCCTGATTGCAATGAAAATGGACTTATAAGATGCCCAATTTGTTGTGATTAAGGCTGAGATTTGTTTTTGTGAGTTGTTTGTTGTACAGAGAGCAGTTTTGATAGTTTGGATATGACTATTGTGCAGAAGGAAGTGTGGACAAAATCTGTGGTGAATACTTCCTGCTATCTCTTCTTGTTTTAATCCCATATATGTAATATTATTACCTTCACACTTCATATATACCATGTTTTCCGGGTAATATGACAAGCGTCTATGCTTGTTTTTCCTCTGGAAAAACATGTTTTCTCTTCTCTTCACCTGTTTGGTTCATGTATGATGTTCTGCAGATGTACTAATTTTTTATACACAATTCTCTTTTCAAACATGTTTTTCTCCCTGCCTTTCTGAAAATATGTGCAATTAATTTTTTTTATAAATTCTTTTACTATTCAATCACCACTTAATTGCTTCCATTAATTTTTCACGCATAAATAGATCACTCAATAGTTAAGGGTGCAAATAGTGTTTGATGGTCATCGAGCGGTCGAAGTGCCAGTAAACACCTAACCCGTCAAATCAGTGCTAAGATTTTTTTTTATACTTTATTTTTCACTAATATTACATTTTTCTAAATAAATATTTAAAAAAATTTACATTATATGATAAATTATAAATTTAAAATACAATTAATAATCAAATACATTTTTCAAAAAATGTAACATGTCAACACAATTTTAAAATTATCATAATACAATATTGTCCAATTTTTAAATGAAATATAAAAATAGCAAAATATATAGTGCAGATAAATTATGAAATAGTTCGATTAATTTTTTTTTAATAATTTAGTTTCTATTTTTTATTTTAATTTTAATTTTTTACTTAAAATAAAAAAAAATTATTTACAAAAAAAAGTAATGATCACCTAGACATCATGAAGACGGTCTTGACGGCCGTTTAGATAGTCTCGTCCACGCTAAATGTATTGAGTAATAGCTTTTAGTAATTTGATCTTGGTTTTAGCGGCGTAGGGCTGCCAATGTTTTCATCCGGTGTCAATAGTTCAAAATATTCTTTATTTTTATCGATGTTTTTTTGAACTCATTCAAAACAAGTAATCATACTTTTCATGAATTGAGATAATACTATTTTTATTTTATTTTAGTTTTATGTGTAATGCTTGTGAATCTTGAAATATTTCAATTTTGTATTTTATTTGGATCCATGCACTCCTCAAGTTAATAAAATATAGGAGACAAACGTAATTAAAATAATATGGTCTAGAAGGAAAAGGTTGTATGAAAAGGTGTGAGCAGCATGTCAAAGTGGAAGAAAGGCCAAGTTGGAAAGCATGAAATTTTGGTTGTTTGAACAAGAATCTTTTTTTTAAGTGAGACCTGTTCAATTATTTATACACCATTTTCCAGTTATATAGGACGGCTTATTCATTCAATCGACGGTGGCCGATCTTGTTTATTCACTTCTTTTTATGAGTAAGGCTTCTGTACACCCGTTACACGATGCAATTTAAGTTCATTTTTAAAAAATTACACAAATTATTACTGAAAAGCTGCACAAATTATTACTGAAAAGTTACACTATAAAAGATACATTTTTTAATAATAACATGTGTAACTTTTAAAAAAGAAATTTGAATTGCATCGTGTAACTAGTGCATATAAGAGTAATCCTTTTTATTATTATTATTATTTTCAAAATAAAAAAATATCTGCAAGATTGCGACTGAGTTTTCATAGAAATTAAGTGGGTCGTCCAGATTAGGTGGCACATTCGGGTCAGGGTCGCCGCACTCTGCAGATTATGAGACTCATAAATTATGATATTTGCTACCATGGAAAAGATATTATATACATCTGGCCAAGGATAAAAATATCTATATGCAATATCACTATCAATTAATTTTTTTAATAAATTGAATCTAATATGTTAAAATATCAAAACAATATAAAAGAATGTCGATAAATTTCGACAAAAAACTAAAAAATTATGCATTTTATGTAAAAAAATTATAAATATATAATTTGTTCAAATTTTTCATAAATTTATGTAATAAATATTGGTATTAAAATTTTTATATTTTTTATGTTTATCAATATCAATAGAGTAAGTCTCTTGTGCACCAATTGCATCGTGCAACTCAAGTGTATTTTTTAACAATTACAATATTTATTACTGAAAAAGTTACACAAATTATTATTAAAAAGTTACAACATTAAAGATACACTTTTCAGTAGTAACAAGTGTGACTTTTCAGTAGTATTTTGTGTAATCTTTTCAAAATAAACTTGATTTGCACAGTGCACCAGTGCAAACAAGACTAAGCTATATCAATATAACCATCGATATTTTCATAAATTAAAAGTCTTGATATTTTCATCCATACCGATATTTTCAACCTTGCATCCAGCAATACCGTCCACCACATATAACTAATATTTCCTATGCTTATTTTTATCTTTCTACTCAGAATTTTCCAATTATTTTTATAATTTTTGAGAAATAATAATTAACACTATAAAAGTTAGTAAAATATATTTTTCTATTTAACTTCATACTTATATACTCTATATATTTTAAAAAACTGTAGCAGCCACAATTGTGAAAAATAAATTGGGTCAAAAGAGTATTATATCTTCTACAAATAATAATATTATTTTTAACAAGTACTAATTTTTACAAACAATGGTATTAGTAGTCTTTAGGCTATTTCTATAGTTTATAATTGACATTTACTTATTCCAATTCAAAATGTTACTCCCTCTATCCCTTTATAAACTTCACATTTAACTATTTTGGTCCATTTCTCAATAAATTTCTCCTTTGTCTTTATTTTTTTTTGAAAACTATTATTAACTTTTTTATTCTTATTTTTATATTTTTTACACATTTTCTATTACTTTATTACTTATTCAATCACATTACTTGCACTATAACTATTATTTTAATATTTAACTTAATTCATGTGCCCAAAATCAACATAAAGCTTTTATCAGGATGAATGGATTAGTTATTTTTTTGTCTTAAATCTTGTTTTAAAATTTTTGTTGCTTTTGCGTAATTTATCAAGTTTTTCTCTAGTTTATCATTCGAAATAAGACCTTTTAATTAAGATATATACACATATATATATATATATATATATATTTATTTATAACCACTAAATAAATATTTGTTACGTGGAAAAAAGGAGCTTATTTTGCACTCTATTCAATTCATATTTAAGACAAGATTTTGTATGAAAAATGTTTGTTGTGGTATGAATATTTTTAAGTATAGGCCTAAGTCCATAGATGATCGGACAAGACCTAAATCCAAAACATTAGAGCTTGAAGCGCGAGCATGATCAACAATAAAATCGGTAAGCACGAGTGAGCACGGGCAAGCTCATCACCTACAAGCACGAGCAAATTCAGCACCTACGAGCACGAACATTCTATAAGTCAACTCACTAAGAGAAATTATGGTCATTATGCATAATGTGTTGTATAATTAGCATTAATTAGTGATCATACATAAAAGCTGTCAATTATAATGGGAGCACTTCCTATAATAAATCTGAATATGTTTAGTTGACCAGCAGTAGGTGCACATGCCTTATTTAGGATTCTCTATAAATACGAATTTCATTAATGCAAAGATTATACTTAAGTCACAACTCATGTCATATAAGACTGGACAATTCTTTGAGTTATTTACAATTTCAAGCATAATTAATTAATTATTCAGGTATATAATACTTATATATTTATTATCCTGGTTCGAGTCACATAAGAAAATTAATCAGGTAATAATATGATTTATGATAAAGTTATTATAAAAATGTTTTAAAGTATCATATATTTAATCATGAGTATCGAGAATCTCATCACGAGTATAAAAATTTTGGTTAGTGGTATTATATTTCAACTGTTGATTTTTTTACCCAAAATTTTGATATTTCTAATGATTTTTTTAGTACACTCAGTGATGTAAATGACAACCATCTAGAAGCTTAGCGGTACTTGACCGACGCCAAGTCCAAATTGCCAAAAAAAACGATCAATACATTTGGGCCCGTCGAGGCTGCCTAAACTGTCTTGGCGCTGTCGAGCCGTCATTACTCTTTTTTTAAAATATATTTTATTTCAAATTAAAACTAAAAAATACAAACTAAGTTACTAAAAAAATGGAAACTAATCGAACTACTTCATAATTTATTCGTACTATGTATTTTACAATTTTTGTATTTTATTTAGAAGTTATACAATACCGTATTATGATAATTTTTAACATTTTGTTGACTTGTTAAATTTTATGTAAAATGTATTTGGTTATTAACTATGTTTTAAATTAATAATTTATATATGATATAATGTGAATTTTATTAATATATGTAGAGAAAAAATAATATTAATAGAAAAAAAAAACATTGGCACCACCTAGACGATCTAGACGCTTACCGACACTTAACTGTCCGACAATCACCAAGCGTCATTATTTATACCATTGGGTACCAATCAAACATTTGAGACTTTAAAATAATTTCATAATAAACATATTATGACCTATTTTTATATAAAATCTATTCCATATTTAATAGTAGCATATAACTAACTAGTAACACAAAAACTTATATGAAATGTTTCATGGTGTGAAACGATACCATATTGTTAAATGGGTCATACCCACATTCATTCCAAAATTCGTGGGTTATTCAGCGAATTTTGTATAACTAATTACTAATATAGTTACATAGGGCAAATTCCAACAACTGGGTATAATTTAATTTTTTTATATATGATTATAGTTGTTCACATTTTTAAAAAAAAAAATTGCCTGGAAATTTTATCTTCATGCATAATTTTTTTATTGTTATGTAATTAGAGCATATATTATAAATAAGAAATTAATTTTAAATAAGAAATACATTTTATTCTATAGTAACACATGTTTGTCCATATAGTAACACAAACTGGGGAGTAAATATATGTTACTATTTGAGCATATGTGTGTTACAATCTTATAAAAAGTTGTTATATTGCATATATTCATTTGTTTTTATAGAATAAATAGTTTATAACATAATATAAGAGAAAAATCATGTGTGTTACTATAAGAAAACATATTGGTTTTTCATAAATATTTATTTATTTGTATAGAAATAATTATTTTTTATATAATAACACATATAAAATAGTAAAAAAGTGTATTAATATATGAATCAATATACCTAGATTTAAAGGAATGGTGATTAAATTAAAAAACACATATTTATTCTTATAAAAGTACATTTTCTCTTACAGTAACACGTATTTGCCTATATTGTAACACACATTTGCCCATATTATAACACAAATTGGGGGAGCAAATATATGTTACTATTAGAGCAAATGTGTGTTACAGTCTTATAAAAAGTTGTTATTTTGCATATATTCATTTGTTTTTATAGAATAAATAGTTTTTAACATAATATAAGAGAAAAATCATGTGTGTTACTATAAAAAAACATATTGGTTTTTCATAAATATTTATTTATTTGTATAGAAATAATTATTTTTTATAATAACACATATAAAATAGTAAAAAAGTGTATTAATATATGAATCAATATACCTAGATTTAAAGGAATGGTGATTAAATTAAAAAACACATAATTATTCTTATAAAAGTGCATTTTCTCTTACAGTAACACGCATTTGCCCATATTGTAGCACACATTTGCCCATATTGTAACACAAATTGGGGGAACAAATATATGTTACTATTAGAGCAAATGTGTGTTACAATCTTATGAAATGTTGTTCTTTATATATATATTCATTTATTTTTATATAATAAATAATTTTTCATTTAACACAAAAGCAATATGTGTGTTACTATAAGAAAATATATTATTTTCTCATAAGTATTTATGAAAAAAATAATATTTTTTTGTAGTAACACACATTTATTATTAGATTGTATGAAAAAATGTTATTTCTACAAAAACAAATGAATATATGTAAAGAAAACAACATTTAATCTAATTGTAACACACATTTTGTTTATTAGTAACATGCATTTGGCTAAATAGTAACATTGCGAATTTTTTTTATAAAAAAAGACTAAATTCGACCCGACCCGATAGAATCCGTGAATTTTTTAAATTTATCCGTTTCACGGCGTGAAACGTTTCGGGATTATAAACTAGTAAAGCTAAACCTGTAAGAAATATATTCTTAAATTCTAAACAAAATATAAAGAATTTTATTTTATATATAAAAAAAATATATCATCGGCAAATAAATTCCCTATTTCGGGATTATAAAATATTATGTGCCGAATAACTCGCAATATTAAATTGAAAAACACAGCATTGAGGTAAGTTTGATTGATATCTGTTGGTTGGGGTGGACTGAAGGCTGAAGTTGAATGTTACAGCAAACGGTTCATAAGTATTAAATATTACAAGTAATAATGTTAGTTACCTGAATTGATTGATCATCTATATGATACATGTATTACACCTAACATAATATCAAACAACTTATAAATGCATTCCAATAGTATTACAAACTGTGTGAGACAAAGTTCTGTAATTCTTCCTTTCAAAAAAAAAAAAAAATGTTCTGTAATTCTGTAAAAAATATAAATCGATTTAGAACTGAATTAAACTGGCATAATATGTGTGTATAAAAATTTAAGTTGACAAAATTGATATGAGTTATCTCTTCATACAATTTATATATATTTTGTTTTTCAAGTTTGAAATTAATTTTCAGGACCTACACTGAAAAAGTAAAACCATTTTTTATATTTTAAATTTACAATGGAGAATTACTATGTTGTTATCAGTTATATGAATATAAATATTTGGTAATAACTGAACCTACCAATCCGAATTTATCTACTTCAACTCGGCGTTTTATATCCCCTATCATCTATTTCTGAATCCCGCGTATCCTACGTGGCTTCATACAACATTTTCTACACATCTTTCTAATTTTCTCATAAAATTATATTTTTTAAAATAAAATATAAATAACCTTCGTCGGTTATCCATCTTCTTTTTAATTCACTAATTTCTCCATCTATTTTATCCCTTTATATTTTTTAAAATACTAACCACCATCCATAGATCTCGGTAAATTCCACCCATTACACATTTAAATTAAAAAAATTAAATTTCAAATTAATTTAAAATAAATTTCAAATTAACATATAGTTTTTTCTAATCCCGCATATCTGCGGGGTTATGCACTAGTAATATAATAAAGACCAATAAGAGGTATGGATTTAAGTGAATGAACACATTTGAATTGTCTGTATATCTCAAGTAAACCTCAAAACAGAATTTAGTTATTCAAATAAAATAAGGGTGACTTTGAGGATTGATAAATAATTATTTACTTTTTATGAGACAACTTGCTCAATCAATTTCATGTAAGAATACATAATAAATTTTTATCACAAATCAATATCACATGAGTCGAACATGAGATAAATGAGATAAAAATATCAATCACTCCTAATCCAACAAGACAAACTAGTCCTAAAAGAATTAATTTGTCAACAAATTGAAACTCAAATGTATACACATTATTTTTTACACAAAAAAATATTCTTACAATCTGGTAGGACGGTTTGCAAAATTATACAGATTATTACTATCTCTTTCAACCATGGATGTAAATGGCGGTCGCCGAGACCGCCTAGGTGCTTGAAGGCTCTTGGCCGCCAACGCCAAGGTCAAATCGCCGAGAAAAATCTGCCAACACATTTAGCACTGTCGGGGCCGCCTACGCGGCCGTCGAGGCCGTCTTGGCACCGCCTAGATGACCATTATTTTTTTAAATTTTTTTTTATTTCAACTTAAAAGTTAAAATTAAAATTAAAAAATAAAAACTAATTTACTAAATTACTAAAAAATGAAAGTTTAATTGAACTACTTCATAATTTATTCGTTCTATGTATTATTGTATTTTGCTCTTTTTATGTTTCATTTAGAAGTTGGACAATGTAGTATTATGATAGTTTTTAACATTTTGTTGACTTTTTATATTTTATGATAGTTATTAATTATGTTTTAAATTTATAATTTATCTATAATGTATATATTTATTAATATATATTTATAAAAAAATTAATATTAATAAAAAATAAAAAATAAAAATAGAAAAACCTTGAATCCGCCTAGACGGTCTTGGCGCTTGGCGTCACGAGTGCATATTAAATTTTCATTTTCAAATTATGACATATATCCCCATAAAATTGTCTCACAAAATTCACTCTTATTATATCCTAAAATCCTCATGCAACCCTCTTACTAAAAAAGAAATCTTTAGGCCCATGTTTATTTTTCTCTTTTTCTTTTCATTTTTTATCGATCAAGCAAACCCTTAAATTAGAGATGTTAAACGGACTAGCCCTAACCCTATAGGGCCAGCCCTAACGGGCTTCGGGCTAAACGGGTTAGGGCCTTATCCGATTTATTTTTAACGGTCCTCTAATATTTGAGACTTAACCCTAACCCTAACGGTCCTCGGGCTAAACGGGTCATAAACGGGTTATGTAAAAAAAATCTAAATTTTAACATACGATCTAAAATAATTATCATAAAATGTTAATATTTAAACTAGAACATAAACATTGTCCATAATTTCATTAAAATTAATAAAAATAGTTTAACATAATTACAAAAGTTCAAACATTAACACTTAAACACTTAACAATTCATTGTTATTTAAAGTTCAAATATAAATACTCAAAATTAATATAACTCCTAAATAAAAATCGAAGATAACTTCAATTAATAATAATAATAACTAATAATTATATTATATATTTAATATGTATATATAAAATAAAAAAATTATGAGGGCTAGCGGGCGGGCTCGGTTAACCGGCGGGCTAGCCCGTTTAGCCCGTGGGCTAATAGGACCGGGCCAAAAAAGCCCGAATTTAAACGGGCCAATGAAAGCATGGCCCTAACCCTGCATTTTTCAGGGTTAAACGGGCCGGCCCTATTAGCCCAACCCGGATTAACATCTCTACCTTAAATGTCCCAAATTGCTCATAAATCAAGACCATGTGGATGTTCTTGAATTTGAGAATAGCTCGAGAACATAAATACAAAAGAGGGAGGGCTGAGGTTGACTTCATCGATCTCCTTCATTGAAATCTTTCATCCCTCACCAATACAAGCCAACAAATACATGGGGCAATTTATGGCCAATAATGTCATCACATCTTATCAAATTTATGTGGCCTTTCATGCAGCCCCACAGAAGCTGATAATGCCTTTTTTTTATTTTATGAAAAATAAAAATAAGTTGCAATACCACCTATTATTAGATCCATAACATTACTACTAAACAGTCAAAGTATTTAAACGAATTGAACGTGCAATAAAAACTCAACAAAGCTGCCAACCATCTTATTATTCAGAATTTATTATTACACATAAAAATCATCCGCAGGACAGGCATTACGGACCTGATAGTTATTTCTTGCAACAATTGCACAACAATGGTGATAAATAATGTATATGTCGAAGAATCGGACAGTAGTTGTCATTTCTCCACGTGTCTGTTACCTATGTCGGCAGCAGCCTTGGAGGCGCGATCCAAAACATCAGAAACCCAGAGCGCGCCTTTGGCAAAATAACTGCTGTTGACCACAGCAGTTGCAGCAGCTAAGGCTGTTTTACCCGTGTACGTGGCAGCTGTCTTTGTGATGTCATAAACGTGGTACTTTTCGTCCATGGATATTGCAGCTTGCATACCTGAATTTATTTTATCAGTGAGCCCAATCTTTTTGCTGAATTCTGCAACTTTAGCAGCTGCAGTAGACGATACATTATGGGATTCGTCAAAAGCTTTGGCCTTCAACACTGCGTCTTTACTCAGCACGTACCCCTTCGAGATCATATTCTGGACGACTTGTTGCACAACTGTCACAGCTTCTCCGGGATTAGAAACAAACGGGTCCGAGCGCGTAGCCTATACGGAAACAGAAATTTTACTGTACAATTAGTTCACAATTATTTATAGCATAACTAATACTTTTGAATGAATCAATTAACATTGAAAAATTAATACTCCTTCTGTCAACAATTAATCTTCACATGTAGAAGAGCGCACTTATTAACAAAAACTGTTCTAATGACTTTTTGGACCAATGAGTGAAGAGTATTTTGAAATAAAGTAAGCATTGTAAGAGAGGGTCATTTCATTTTTTGGGGCGTAGGACAATGTGAAAGTCAATAGAGTAAGGAGAAGAGTACATTTTACTAAAACAACTACTTATGGTTTAAGAATATATATATAAAATGCAAACTAATCTCACGGTAAAACTGGCTAGCATAAAACTGTCTTCTTACATAAACCATCACATGTTTCATAAAATGAAAGTACTTGAGTAAGTAATAATGCATACCACTGAGTATGTGGCACTATCTGGTTCTGTAAATTCAACAAGATATGGAGAAGGATCAACATCGTACGCTCCACAACTGTATATCGATACTGGCTGATCAGCAATCTCAGATCCCTGAGATCACATGAAACAAATGAAAACTATTGTAGCAACAAAAAGGCCAAGTCTTGCAATGTGTCAAGCAGGCAAATATCTACATGTGTAATAAAAAATTGTATGTGGTGTTTGAAAATAAGTGTTATTATATTTTGTATAAAGTGTGTAGTGTTTTGTAGAAGGATCACTCTTTAGCACAAAATATTTTAAGAACCTAAAGCTGGTCTATAGTTGCTTCACAGAATCAGATTAAAGTGATTAATTATAGTTGTGGTGATGTTGGATCCCCGATTGTCTCATGACCAATAAATGCAAAAGAAACAATGAATCACAGACAATTGTCCGAAAGGTTTACAGTATAGGCAATGAGAGGGCATAAAAGAGACTTACACTGAGAAAGAGAGCAATTTTCACAGAATAAGCATCCTCAAATTCAACATATGCAACAGAAACATCAGTACTCACTCTGCCATCAAAATTTTAGAATTTAATCAGTTAACTCATTAGCTTATTTGTGATCATTCAAGCAACTGTAATGTTATAAACAAATAAATTTCCAAGCTTATAAGATCGTTTAATTAAGTAACTACGATACCTATTGATTTCTAAGTCTAAAATATTGCCACAGTTGAGGAAGAAGTGGTAAACGTCTTCCCAGCGCGCATCTGGTGAAAGCCCAAGGACTTCTACCATATATCGACCCTTCTGGCCCTCCATTTAAACTACCTATTAGAATATTAATGCATCACAATTAAGACTTCTTTTTGCCAACTACAATGCAATATGTATAAGGCGGAGATTCATCTAACTAAAACATTCACATTCATCTCAAATACACATTTAATTGTTCTCATTATCAGAATAATCAAATATCAATATGAAATCTTTTAATTGATGAAGGGAGTGAAGGAGATAATAATATACAACAGAAGACATGACATCCGTGAATAAATCACAATGAAACTATTAAGAGCCCGTCTAGCAAAGCTCATTTTAAACATCTTATAAGTTGTTTTAAGAGCTTATAAGATATTAACTTCAAGTAACTTATAAGTTGTAAAAGTATTTGGCCAATTGAACTTATAAGTTCTTATGCTAGCTTATAAATTTTGATAAAAAGAAGTTGGAATCGTCCTACTTTTCTTTTTGGAGTTTATAACCTCCAATTAGCTTATTTTAAGTTTTTAACATCTTATAAGATGTAAATTATCTTTTTTTGCCAAACAAATTATAGCAACTTATAAACTCCAAAACATGTTATAAGATGTTTTAAGAAGCTTATAAGCTCTCCCAAACACCCCTAAGTATAAACTCATCAAGCCAAGAGAAGAGCATCAGCATATCCACGAAAGTTTGCAGAGAATATATATTTTATATACATTCACTCACTCTCTTAAAGTGCAAGACAAAAACTATTTAAAAGAAGTATCTCTTGATATTTAACTGCAAGAATATATAGTTCCTCCTTTTCCCCCACGAAAGCTCCAATACTGCACAATAACCCGATCTACGCACGTGCTCCTATAATACCCAGCTGGGCAGTGCCCAGCGACGGCTTTATGGTGTTGTACCACCAGTATTGATGTATTGTACAGTACAACTAATTCAACACGTGATACAACACCATAAAGCTCTGGACACGGCGTCAAAGCTGAAGCTAAAATTCCAAAACTAAAGAAACGTACAGAGAGCAATTCCTACCAAACAACTGTATATATCTCGAAAATTTCATAAATAGAAAGGTAGCTTCACTTTTATAATCACACTCCATCTTTTGTCGGTGTCATTCTCCCTCCAAAATTCACACAGTGTCGCAACCCAGATGAAATAATCATGAGAGCGGAGGTCAGTTTCTTTGTATGATTTGACACAAGCAATTCAGTCCACAAAAAAAAAAAAAAATGCAAACACTTCACTCAAACAGGGCTACAGATTACAGGAAAATAATAATTCTAATTTTAATTAGTAAAGAAATTTGAAATAGGAGGATTATGAAGAACCTGGTGTCTGGGCAGAAACAGAAATGGCAACGACGGGGACGATCGCTCGTTCAGTTACTGTTGATTGTTGATATGAATTCGGGCCATCTGCTTATATGCACAATATCACGGGCTCCGCACGTGACGATGCTCCAATCAGATTGGTTCGCATATCAATGTTACCAAAGCGGGTCGGATCGAGATAACGGGTAGGTGATGATACCAATCTTTTGTCAATGCAACTATGGTAATTACTGCATGTGATTAATTATTCGAAGCAGTTCCCTACTCGCATTATTCCAAATATTTCCCTTTTCTTAGCCTATGCCACTTTCTACTGGAGTTAATTGACTGTGACTTTTTAGCAACTAATTGAATCATTTGACAATGGATGGAATTTTTTTAAAAGAAAATTTGCAAGAGCGAGAAGTACCCTAGGTCGGGGATATATTTAGTTAAGAAGTACCCTAGGGTGGGGATATATTTAGTTAAGATGGTTGGTGGATAGGATCCGGGATGGAGATGGAAAATATGGATGAAGATAATTCTTTGAATAATAAATTAGTATTTTATTAGAAATGTAAATATAGGGAGAATAAAATTTTATGTCAAATCAAAATTGATATTGTGAGATAAAAAATGTTGAATAGATTGTATTGAATTACGTGAAAATAGAGTGGGAGGGAGATGAGGGATGTCCACATCCAAAATAGAATTTGATAGAAAATGTGTTCATCCACATTCGGATGTGTACATTACTAACAAAACAATGCCTATGAATTTCGGGAGGATGAGATGCGGATTGCCCACGTCCACGCCCCACCCATTGAGGTCCCTAATATTAAATGAATAAAAAAATTTAACAAAAAAATGATATGGAATGCATCTCGTATATCTTATTCTATGAGTAGAAGTTTATAGAATCTCAACTCAATCATATTTTAAGGTAAATATGGCCTTAAATATAAAAATTGAGCTATATTTCACTGGGTTCATTTGGTTCGTAAGATAAAAGTATTTATCCGTAAAAAATATGCATATTTTTTGCGGATATATATTTTTATCTTACGAACCAAATGAGCCCTTTTATGAGATTTCTTTCTTGAATAAATAATTAGATTTAAAATTTATTTGTTTATGGAATTCCCATGCATAAAGGTAAAATTTTGTGAGAGGTTCATATATGAGATGAGATTTCGTTTAAGTTGTGAATTTAGGCATATTGCATTGTCTTGCTATAAAGTAGATTTGCAATTTTTATAAGAGAGAAACTATTACTCCTCCATAAGGAGAATTAAATTTTTTTTCCTATATCTCAAACCCAAAACTTCAATATATTAGGTAGTGGGGCTCTTACCACTTGACCTATCCACATTTCATCTTAGAGTTGTAAACAAATCAAATAATTTTGGTTCGATTCAATATTCGTATTTGTGATTCTGCGAATCGAATTTGAATAAAAATATTCTATTCGATTCAATTAATAATCAAATATAAATAAAAAATTATGATATTCGATTCGATATTCGTTAATATACAATTAAATATTTATTATATATAATATTATAATATTTATATATATAAAAAATAGTATATCTTAAACCACTTATTAATTTAGAAATAGATCCATAATATATTAAATTTGAGGCCCAAAAAATATTAAAATATTGGCCCAAAATATTAAAATATATAAGGGCCCAAAATATATTAAATTATTTAAGCCCAAATGAATTTAAATAATATCAAAATTAAAATACTCATCTTTCTTTTCCACATAAATTTTCACACTTTTCTTATTTGAATATATATTTATCTATATGTCACTACTTTATATATATAATATTTTTTTCTTAAAAGATTTGTCATCTCAGAGAATGCAAATTACTATATTTTGAGCTACTATAGTATATTATTTATACCACTACACCATAAACACACATCATGCGTATAGTACATTGTCCAAAAGGGAGAATGGAGAGAAAAATGAGAGAGAGATATGTGGAGGAGGAGAGGAGAGAGAGAAAAGGTCAGCCAATCTGTGGCGACATAGCCATGAATGAGATAGAGAGAGAGAGAGAGAGGATGGATGGCGATGCAACAATGATTGAGGCAGCTTGGGTTTCAACGGCAAAGCAAAATAAACGACATAACTGCAAGTTGCGACCACTAAATAATTCATATTCAGTTTGTTTTGTAAGATGTTGCAGATGTGTTGTGTATATCGTTAGATCTGAAATTGTTGTTTTGGTATGTTTATTTTTTACAGATCTGTGATTATATTGTACGAAACCCAGCGAAGGCTTGCGTTGAAGGCGACGGGTGGTGTCTGACTGCTGTACGAAGACGGCCGTTATACGGCGACGGCGACGGCGACGACCGTGCGCCCGCGCCGCGCGCTGCGACGAAGCCACTGTGCGACAGTCGTGACAGTGCCCTCCATTAGCGACGGCGCCTCCGGCCCTGACTCGCGACGACACGACGGCTTCGTGCTAAGTCGACGGCGACTGCACTTTGCGACGAAACGTCGGCCGTCGTGTACGATTTTGACGCGATCCACGAACGGGCTGCGAATTCGTCAGCGACGATGAACCATATTTCCCAGATTTTTTGCGATTTTTTACCCAAATATCGGCGCCTTAGATATGCCCATATCTTACTCACAGAACACAAAACCCTTATTGCATTTACTGATGGGCTATTCTGTAATTGGGCCTCCCACAATCTGGGCCTCTTTAATCTGAATTTTATTCTTGGGCCTGTCCCTTTTTATTATGAAATTGGGCCATTACCTATTTTAATTGAATGGGCCGAGCCTTTCATCACATAAAAAAATTTTACTTGGGCCATTTTTTTTAATTGATTGGGCATTTTATTTAATTGATCCTAACAATTATTTTTGGGCTCGAAGTTCCATTAATAAAATTCATAATAATAATATTATGAAGTTCAAATCATCAATTTTTTTTTAGGCCTTATCCAATAATTATTTTTGGGCCCGAAGTCTCATTAATAAATATCTTATACATGTCATACAGCCAATTCCTTTTAAATACCCCCTATTATTAATTTTGTCTTTACATTTTATCTTGAGCCCTAATTTTTTTAATTGCTACAAAACAATAATAAATTTAAATTTATTAATTCTTTTCTTTGTAGTAATAACATGTCAAACATCACCAAACGCGAATTTGATGAACTAGCACTAGATGGCGACAATTATTTGACATGTGCTCTAGACGTTGAAATCCACCTAGCTTCAAAAGACTTATCCGACACCACCACACAAGGGTGGAAATCCACTCCTGCCCAAAAGGCACAAGCTCTAATCTTCTTAAGACATCATCTTCACGAAGATCTTAAGAACGAATACCTCACTGAAAAAGATCCATCGATATTGTGGTAATCCCTCCAGGATCGATTCCAACAACAACACGATGTGATCCTCTCCGAAGCCAGATATGAATAGATAACACTTCGTTTCCAAGACTTCAAATCTGTAACGGAGTACAACTCCGCCCTACATCGCATTGTTTCTCAGCTTAAGCTATGCAAAGAAACAATAACTGATGAACAGTTAATTGAAAAACCACTTTCCACGCTAATAATCTTGTACTCCAGTAGCAGTACAGGGCCAAAGAGTATCAATCTCACTCCGAGCTTATTTCTGCACTGTTAGTCACAGAAAAACACAACCAATTGTTGATGAAAAATCACAATACTAGACCGGTTGGCTCACAAACTGTGCCTGAAGCACATGCTACTCGGAGGAACTCTAGAGGCCGAAAACGTGGAAAAGGAAATGAGGCGAGTGAGGGCCGCGGATCGACCCGAAGTCGAGGCCATGGTAGGGGAAGAGGTCGAGGTCGCAACAATGCACAACATAGTGCAACTGATAAGAATGCACCTCAAGATAAACCATCGAGCTCAAGTGTACAGAACAAGCAACTCTGTCACAGGTGTGGATGCGACGACCAGTGGTCTCGCGAGTGTCGAACTCCAAAACATCTAGTGGAGCTATATCAACATATGCTTAAAGACAAAAAGAGGAAGACTCCTAAAGGTGAATCACACCACACCGACCTGCCCGAGGCAGACTTTGACATGGAGAAAGATGACCTCTTGGGTGATACAATGACTGTAGACGCCTTTGGAGACAATGAGTGATCGACATCAACTTGCAGTTTACTTGCTTTATTAGACTTTTTTGATACTATTTGTTCTTTGGTTTGACCAGCATGTTTTGACTGGCTTTTATTTGACTATATTGCATGATACATTTTTATGGATTTTATGAATGCTTATCGATGCTTTATTTTTACAGTCAAATCCAATTGTCGATCACTATTGTCTATAAAATTTAATACGTTTTTGATAAAGTAGGACCTAAGTGATCCCTTGTGCGGCTGATCAATCAGCGTCTGTAATCTTGGCTCTCCTTAGCATTCCTCATTTCTAAACGTACAATTGTGTGCTTATGGAGATTAATGTTTTATGCTTAGTAGATAGTGCTACTACACATACTATCTTGAAAGATAGACAATTTTTCCAAACATTAACTGAAAAGAAAGGAAGTGTCACTACTATTTCCGATGACGACATACAAATCGTTGGCTCCGGAAGAGCCTCGATAATACTCCCTATGGGTACCGAATTAATAATTGAAAATGCTTTATTGTTTCCACAATCAAAGCGTACCCTCCTCAGTTTTAAAGACATTCGAGAGAATGACTATCATATTGAGATGAATACTGAGGATAATAGTGAATATCTGTTAATGACTCACTATTTAAATTGTCGTAAACACATCATCGAAAAACTTTCATCTTTCTCGTCTGGCTTGTATTACACATACATCAGACCCTCAAATCTTCATATAGCCCTTAATCTAAAATTTAATGATCCAAATTCTTTCAAACTATGACATGAGCGGATAGGACATACCGGACAAACAATGATGCGTCGGATTCTATGTAATTCTCTGTCCATAACATAACACATAACAAAATCCCTTCTGTTAATGGATACATATATGATGCTTGCACAATGGGTAAACTTATAATTCGTCCTTCTAGTAGTAAAGTAAGAACTAAATCTCCTAAATTCCTTGAGCGGATTCAAGGAGATATTTGTGGACCGATACACCCAGCATCTGGACCATTCCAGTATTTTATGGTCCTAATAGAAGCCTCCACTCGGTGGACTTATGTCACCATGCTATCCACCCGCAATACTGTTTTTGTAAAGCTTATTGCACAGATTATTCTGTTGAGATCTCAATTCCCAGATCATCCTATTATATCCATTCGTATGGATAATGCCGGTGAGTTCACCTCTAAGGCATTCGATGATTTTTGCATGGCACTGGGAATCAAAGTGGAGCATTCGGTCCCTCATGTTCATACTTAAAATGGTTTAGCTGAATCATTAATTAAACGTCTAAAATTAATCGCTAGACCGCTACTACAAAAAACGAACTTACCTGTTTCATGTTGGGGGCATGCTATTCTACATGCATCATCACTAATCCAAATCCGACCAACTGCATATCATGAATATTCCCCTATTCAACTAGTGAGTGGAAATGAACCTAACATTTTCCATCTGCGTACATTCGGTTGTGCAGTGTATGTTCCCATACCACCACCCATGCGAACATCTATAGGCCCACAAAGGAAACTCAGTATTTACATCGGTTATGTATCTCCCACCATACTTAAATACCTCGAGCCTTTAACTGGGGATCAGTTTACAGCCCGTTTCACTGACTGCACATTCGATGAAGATCTATTTCCGGCATTAGCGGGAGAGAAAAATACCACACTTAATAAATTCCGTGAAATTACTTGGAACACAAAAGATCTTCAGTTCTTAGACCCACGCACAAATCAAACTGAACTTGAAGTTCAAAAGATATTAAATTTGTAATACTTAGCAAATAATCTGCCAGATGCATTCACTGATCATAAAGGCGTGACTAAGTCGCATATACCTGCTGTAAATGCGCCTCAAAGTGTACAACTCCCTTTGAAGACAAATGTTAATCCCCCCATGCACCAGAAGCGTAAAGGAAGCATTAACATAAGCGAACCAAGTTCGCGTAAGTGTAAAGCTAGCAAACACACTATGTCACCCCTAAAATCTCTTGAAGAGATTCGTCCTGAAGATGAAAATCAGAGTAAAAATGAACGTGCAAAAGCAAACAATGACTCTAGGAATGCCGAATCATCAAACCGACACTCTTTGGAAATGAAGAGGATCTGGTCGATGTAAACATTGAAGTTTCAACAAACTTCGTAAATACGGGAGAAACCTATAATAGAAACGCAACTGTTGTCGACAACACATTTGCAGCCTCAATTGCCTTCACCATTTCAAATAATGGTCATGATCCTGAACCCAAAACTATATCTGAGTGCCGGAAGCGCTCCGATTGGGTGAAATGGGAAGCTGCAATAAAGATAGAGCTAGACTCGCTGAATAAATGAAAAGTTTTCGGTTCCATCGTTTGTACCCCGAAAAATGTTGTCCCTGTTGGATACAAGTGGTTATTTGTACGAAAGCGAAACAAAAACAATGAAATTGTGAGATACAAAGCGAGGTTAGTGGCTCAAGGGTTTTCGCAGAGACCCGATATTGATTTCGATCAAACCTATTCTCATGTTATGGATGCAATAACATTTCACTTCTTAATATCCCTGGCAGTTAAACTAAACTTAGAAATGCAGTCAATGGACGTAGTCACCGCATACTTATACGGATCATTAGATTCTGATATCTATATGAAAATCCCTGATGGATTAAATATTCCCCAGAAGAGGAATAACGAACATCGTAATATGTTCAGTATTAAATTGCAACACTTGTTATATGGCTTAAAACAGTCAGGTCGTATTTGGTATAATCGACTAAGTGAATTCCTTCGAAGAAGGAATACGTAAATAACGAAACTTTTCCATGTGTCTTTATTAAGAAATCCCTTAATGGTTTTTGCATCATCTCGGTGTATGTTGATGATCTAAACATTATCGGAACAAGGAAAGAGATTGAAGAAGCAAGTTCAATCTTAAAAACTGAATTTAAAATGAAAACTTTGGGTAAAACGAAGTTCTGTCTCGGCCTGTAGATCGAGCATTTTCCTGAAGGAATACTGATACACCAATCACTTACCTAAAGAAAGTGTTGGAGAGATTCCATATGGATAAATCTCATCCTTTAAGCACTCCATTGACTGTCTGTTCCCTCGATTTGGAAAAGGACTCATTTAGACCTAAAGAAGATACCGAAGAGCTATTGGGACATGAAGTTCTGTATCTAAGTACAATTGGTGCACTGCTCTATCTTACAAACTGCACTAGGCCCGATATTTCCTTTGCAGTGAATTTACTTGCAAGATTCAGTGCCTCCCCTACGAGGAGACATTGGAATGGTGTGAAACATATTTTACAATATCTTCAAGGTTCACAAGATCTTGGTCTTTTCTATCAAAGAAACCAAGACAAAACACTTGTAGGTTATGCTGATGCTGGTTATCTATCTGATCCCCATAATGCGAAATCGCAAACGGGTTATGTTTTCCTCTGTGGTGGTACAACCATTTCATGGAGATCTGTCAAACAAACTTTGGTGACCACATCATCACACCACTCAGAGATCATAGCTCTGTACGAAACTGCACGAGAATGTGTTTGGTTAAAGTTCCTGATAAAATATATTCACGATTCGTGTGGTATCCCTTCTGTTGACTTAAGCCCCTAAATTATCTATGAAGATAATGCTGCATGTATTGCACAAATGAGCAATGACTATGTCAAAGGGAACTTGACGAAACATATTTCCCTAAAATTCTTTTATCCTCACGAACTCCAGAAGAGTGGTGAGATCACAATAAAACAAGTACGCTCAAGTGACAATCTAGCTGATTTGTTCACTAAATCCCTTCCCACTTCGACTTTTGAAAAGTACGTACATGGAATCGGGATGCGTCGACTTGGAAAATTGTTATCTTCAGGGGGAGTATCAAATACTAAACAATCTTGAATGATTGGACCCTAAAGATCATTTATAATACTCATCTGGATAACTCATGTATTCTTCCTTGTCATTGTTATTATGTCCAAGGGGGAGTGTTATAATATATTCGTATAATATATTATATTATTAATGGACATAATATTAGATTATAGTCCAATGGGCTTTAGGCCCATAGACTTAGATGTTAGGGTTATGTGCTTTTATTTAAAGTATCGTACACCCATGTATTTTCATACGCTTCTATCATTGTAAACACTTTACGGTAGATTATAGTTTACTTTCTCCTGGCTTGTTCGCCCCCAGACGTAGTCACTTTGTGACGAACTGGGTTAACAATCATGTGTTCTTTATTTACCCTTTACGCTTTTACTTTCGATTACAACACAAACAAGCTATTCAATAAATTATTGTAGTTGATTTTTATTTATTATTGTTTCTGCAAATTTTCGGCGGCTGTTTTTAGTGAGGATTTGAGATGGGGTTTTTCTTTGACTCTTTGTTTGTCATATGACATAACTTTTGATATAACTTCCTGTGTGGATTTGAACATGAAATTTGGATATAAAACAGTGAAATATTATACCTTAATTGTATTCGGTAATTGGGCCTCCTCCTCCTCCCAGCCGCCTCCTCTACTTTGACCGCTGGTTGTCGCCGTCGTCCTCCCTTTCCGCCACATTCTTTCACTCACACATTTACAGATCCGACTACACTTACAGATCCTGTCACACCTTTTCGTCTGACTCCTATTTTTATTTCAGTGGTTTAACGGGTCCATCCTGTCCATCGGTGCCGTAGTTACGGTGTCGATTGGTAGGAGGACCCGTTAAATCTTAGTTTTTTATTTTTATTTCTGTTGTCGTTGTTAGATTTCTGCGTTTTGGCCTTTTATTTCTGTTTTAGATAATAATTTTCTTCTCCTACTCTGAGCAGTTGTGAGATTGTCTACACCCTGCGTGGTGTCTTTTTTTACCTTTTATTTGGTGTTCCTATCCTGATGGTGCATTTAGGATTCAGATCTGGTAATGTGGTAGATATTCTTGAATCCTACAGGACTTCCTGTTGAAGTGCAGGATTGTTCAGAGATGAATGCTGATTTTAGATGGTGTAAAATCGCCTTAGTGTGGGGTGTATTATTTGCCATTGAGATTAATTGTTGATAGTGTCTTTCTCTTTGATGGACTCTCCATATCTTCTCGATTGGTTTGGAGTAGTTTTGTTCCTTGGTTAGATGTAGTCAAGGATTAGGATATTGATCTGATGTACTCTAAACTTTCATATTTATTTGTAAACGATCTTATCCTTAAAAAAAATAATTTGTATTCGGTAATTATTATTGAATATTGCTTTATTTTTTAATATTAGTTTACAGATTTCCACACAAAAATTTAAATCGAATAGTTTCGAATCGGAGCGAATAATTACGAATTGTATTGATTTTTTCGAAACGAATAATATTATGTAGAATATATTCCAAAAAATTCGAATCGAATACTCGAACAATTCGAATATAAATTTTGAATCGAAAGAATTTTATTTATTATTTGAATTTTTTTTTAATACGACTACAAATATTCTAATTATTTCACGATTACAAATCGATTACAGTAGTATTTGCTTTGATTCAATACGATTACAACTCTATTTTTTAAAAATTTTGTTTGATTGCACGAATAGTTTTTTTTTTTGAATGTATGACTGTATAAAGCGATATATACAAACCAAAGTAACCAAGTAGATTGCATACGTCACAGTTTTTTCTCTCTCTAGTTTCCATCTCCCCTGAGAAAGCTTTAGCTCTACGCCTCCGTCGGCTGCTTTCTCCACAGCTGCCGCCGACCGACACCGCCCTCCGTACCCGACACCGCCATCCTTCCGCACACACAGATCCACCCCATCCCTCCACCGCCATGGCCGCCGGATGAAGTGTTGACTGTCGATCTGCCGAATCTACCTGGAAGACACCGTACCTGCGTCGTAGATCGGAGCTCAAGAACTACCACCGCCATTGGAAGACCAGATCTAGGTTGTACCGCTTGTTAATCGATTGTTCTGTCCTTGGTTGTAGATCTATCCCGTCTGCTTTCTCTTGCCGTTTCAGTGGTTTAACGGGTCCACCCTTTCCAACGGTGCCGTAGTTACGGTGTCGATTGGTGGGATGACCCGTTAAATTTTATTTTCTGTTATTTTATTTCTGTTCTTATCTTAGATCTCTGTAGCTTGGTTTTTGTTTATATTTTCGAATTTAGTTTTCTTCTCCAACTATAGCAGTTGTGAGATTCTCTACACCCTGTGTGGTGTCTCCTTAAATTTAATCCTGTGCTTCTCCCTTTATGTTGCGTTTAGGATTCAAATATGGTAGTGTGCCAGATGATCTTGAATCCTACGAGACTTTTTGTTGAAGTGAAGGATGGCTCAGAGATGGATGCTGGATTTAGATGGTGAAAAATCACCTTAGTGTGGGGTGTGTTTTTGCCATGGGACTTTTTTATTGTCTGTTTCTGTTACGTACTCTCCATATCCTCCTGATTGGTTTGGAGCAGTCTTGATCCTTGGTTGATGTTGTCAAGGAGTTAGGAAATAGATCTGTTGTACTTATAATATTTATCTTTTATAAAAGATCATTTTCTTTCAATATATATATATATATATATATATATATATATATATATATATATACAAACCAAAGTCCCAACATATTTCATCGGTGAGTGTCCCCCTAAAATGGCCAAACTTTCATTATTCAGTTTTCCACTAAAAGGCCCACATATTTCATTTTAGTAAAAGGCTCAAATTCTGTAATTACTGAGTATTCCAGATTATAAAACTTAGGCCAAGGTTATATGCCCCCACTTTCGTAAGTAGTACACCCATCTTATAAATTAATTATTTTTAAATTTATATATAATGTCACATTTATCCTTCTCTTCTCTATTCTTTCTCAACCAACGCACACCCACTCTTTTTTTTTTTTTCAAAAATCACTGCACTAAAATATTAATGCTGTTAGGAAATCAACTCTTTGAAAATTTCAATAAATTTTTTTGAAACGTCACAAAATATTAAAATTTTTGCCGGTAATATTAATTTTTTTTCTTCAGGAAAGTAGATTTAAAATTTAAAGAGAGTAAAGTTAATAAAAAAAAAAGTTATTGGATCGGAGGCATGAAAATGCTCGCGTTAGTGTGAATAGTAGCTGTTAGAGTGATGAGATAATGAATGAGATCGTTGGGTCAGTGAAGGGAGAAAATTTATATATGGAGAAAATAAATTTGAAAAAAAAAATAGAGGAAAGTGATTGTTGCCGGGGGAAGAAAAAAAAAGTGGAGGAGGTTGGGGGTTGGATAGGGGCCTGATTAATATTTTTATAAAGATGAAATAATGTTATGTTAATAAAAAATTCATTATAAATTTATTAAAACATTTAATTTCATTTAAACTAAACAAGTTAAGTTTTGTTATGGTTTTGAAAAAAAAATTTAATTGTTCCGATTATATAAAAAATGTGAGATAGCGTTGAAACTGCTAAAATATTAATATCATTAAAAATATTATTAGTTAGAACGTAATCACAATATCCATCAAAATTTTAACTTCTAACTATTTTATTAATTTAGAGGATAAATATTTTTAAAATGTTATTGAAATATTATTAGGCACTACATATGGTATACTTTATATAACATAACACTCAAAAAATTTAATACTAAAATATGTAATTTTATTAATAATTTTTTTGTGATAGAAAAAAATAATATTAAATATGTTAATCATAAACCTAACTAAAAAAAGCCTGGAACTAGAAAAGAAAAAAAAGGAGAGAAGAAGTTATATAGAAGAATTGAACCCTCGCCTTTGTTAGAAGAAAAAGTTTATACTGCACTTTAAAACCAATTTGGCCCATTTAAATGAAGGTTGTACTTAAAAAATATTATATATGTAGTAAAATATTAAAATTTTCAGGGGGCCCACTGCCCGTCCCCAGTGGCCAGTGTAGCTCTGTCAGTGGATTGAGAGGTGGTGATAAATTAGGGAAAAATAGAGATGAGTGCAGCGAATGAGAGTTTTGTGAGAGAAAAGAGAGAAGAAATTTAGGTGTTTTTTTTTTAAGAAGGATAAATTAGATAACTAATGGTGGGTGTACTAATTTTATATAATGTGTATTTATTTAATGGGTGTACTACTAACAATAGTGAGTGCATTTAACCTGGGCCTAAAACTTAAAAGAGGCTTGCTGAGATGGATTTGGGTCATTTATGAGGCCGTCCAAACCAAATTTTGGGTCTAAAGTTATATATCTGCGTTCGGCATCAGCAGTTTTAATTCTGTTGGCCATATAATATGTTAACCTCATATTTTCTTAATACCATATTCTTAGTAGTAGTTAAATAGAATACTCCTTTAAATTGCTCAAATACCAATAAGGGAATATTTATATTATTAAAAAATGGAAAACATATTTCAAACTAATTTCTTACAGCATTATTATTATTTTTTTATCGGTAAATGTTAGTAGTTAGAAGTTAGTTCACCAAGTCTTCTCACACTCCATATCTCCAAGAGATATCTCCCTCCTAATTCGTTCCCAAAAGGAATCAAACTCAGACCACTCACTCAAGTGAGAAGCCCGGTGGCTAGGTAACATTACTTATTTATGACTCATGTTAGTATATTGTCAAAACACTAATAAATCATAAATTAATTTTTTTCAATACCTCATGTAATTTTTCATAAAACAGAAATAATGAATATACATTTTACTTTGCACCCTTTAATGCTATTGCAACACTATTTATCAAAGTGTTCCTGAGGCCGATAAAGGCCCATCTCGATGAGGTCAAGGATGGCGCATGCAACCCTATGTTTTTTATGAAGTAGACATTGAACAAGACACCTTAAATTTTTAGTCGGACCGAGTTCGATCGGTCAAATCGTTAATAAAGCGGTTGAACTAGTATGATGTCATAATTATATAAATATATAAATTATGAATATCATAAAAAAAATTTCCTTTGTAATATATATATATATATATATCATGAACAAACTGTGATAAAAAAATATGTAAATAAAAATTTAATATTAAAACAAATCCACCAAATATCATGCAAATATTAAATGTGAAGCACAGTTCACCACAAGTCTAATAAACATCAAACATGAACTCAAGTCCACCAAATGTCTTACAAACATCAAATGTAAAACCAAGTTCATCAAATGTCTTACTAACATCAAATGTAAAACCAAGTTAATTGAGTGGCTGGTTCGACCCATTTAATCCCACTTTTGACCGGTTCAACCCGTAATCCCGCTTTTTGGCCGGTTCTTAAGTGGTTCATTGACTGGCAGACTAAACGCTTTTGAACCGTACGATGCTTTGTCCGGTTAGCGGTTCGACCGGGTCTTTTAAACATAGATGTAGCCATGAAGTCCCAACTCCAGCTAGCCGGCTAAAAGACCTCGACAAACCATCTGAGCAACCTCATTGACCTCACCGAGGTTGGGTCTAATTCAACATCAATAGATCTCGTACCTCGTCATTTAACTCAAATATTTAGGATGAGATAAATCCAACCACCTTCGAACTTCGTACGACAATATACAAGATAAAATACATAAAGTATCAAGAGTACTTAATGCCACACAAAGTCTAGTCTAGAAAATTCAAATCCATGTATTTGTTGCAAAATATTGAGTCAAATATTAGAGTAAAATAAGAAACATTTCATTCCTTATGCTATAAATATAATCTTTGAAACTATTAAAAATATCACATATCTAAACATAAAATAAATCTCTGAATATTCATTACTTGCATATTGTTCTTTGACATTTATATCCTCTCAAGCTTTAAATTTTCCAATTATTTATATTTATAGTCATAGTTGTTCTTTTAACAACATCCACCATAAATAACTTCATATGTCAAAACCACTTACAACAAATACTAAAAATATTTTTTGATTAAAACTCAGAAATAGGACTGGGAGTATAAAATTGGTGAACAAAGGATTAGAGTGATACAGTTATCACCTTGAATTTTCAGTTGCAAGTTCTATTTATTTAATAGCACATCTCATTTTTAAACTAATAGTAGTAATTATTTTTACTGTGTTGAAATAAAAATTAAGAGAGAATGACAAACTGTCTAAATATCCTGAGCGAACAAAACAGAAAACATTATTGAATCAGGCAAATACATTCATACACCAATTGCATAATGTACTCAAATGTAATTTTTGAATAATATTAACATTTTTACTGAAAAATATTAATTGATCAATAATAGTTATTTTTCACATAACAATATCATTTATTTTCTGATAAAAATATAAAATGGTTCAAAATATGACATAATTACAAACTGATTTTGAGCAAAAAAAAAATATAATTATGCTTCTGTGCAAATATTTTGAACCAATTAATAATTATGTTTACTTTTTGAACCATTGTATAAATGACCCTTATCTTCTTTATGTATTTGTCTTGTGTGCACATTGTAATTTAAATGTATTTTTAAATAGTTAAACTAATTATTATTGAAAAGTCACACATATTATTATTGAAAAATGCATATAAGGTAACTTGGAAATTTTTTCTAGAGTACTTGGGCACTTGATTAACTTACTTCTAACAACTAACATTTTACCGAAACAAAATAATTTATTGAAAATGTATTTTTAAAAAATAATTCTTCAGTAATAAACTTTTCAATAATGACAAATAGGAGTAGAATTTTTTTTATTTGACTTTCATTATATGTATCCAGAACAAGGTTGAAAATATCAGTATCGATGAAAATATCGAGGTCTTAAATTTGTGGAAATATCGATATCGATAAATTAAAAAAAAAAAAAAGAACAAACATTTAATACAAAAGAATTTAAATAAATTTTACAATTGTAACAAGTTTATATATACACTATTTTTTGTAGTTTTTCTCGAAATTTATCGATATCTTTCTATATTTTCTCGATATATTTCGCAATTTTTTCGATATCTAACGATATTTGTTTTAATTTGTGGAAAAAATACGTGATATCGATATTACAGACCGATATATTTTTTATTTTTTTATGGAAATATCGTTTCTACCCAATATCGATATCGGTGACTACGAAAAATAGATATATCGTGGAAATATCGGGATATTTTTATCCTTGATCCGGACGCATATCCATGCATTAACTGAAATGAAGAAGTAATTAACAGAATAATGGACCTAATTTAATTGGAAAATAAATGGGCAGATCCAAATTAATAAGAATCGGCTGCAGACATGATTGACTGTCACGTTGAGAAATTGAACAATTTTGAGAAACAAAATTGAAAGATTTGGTGTTGGTGTTATGCATAAAGGCAAGCAACACAAATATATGGTACAGGGAAATGTTGAGTTGTCTTAATCACTGGTTAATTATCTTAATCATTAATTATGGATGCCTTTTTTGATTAAGACATGAGTTTAATTCGGAAAGCCAATGTCCCTATCTATCCCCTGTTAGGGTGCAGTTTTGTCCCTGCGATTATGCACTAATCTTTCTCAAATCCCAACAACTTACTTCCTAATCACTGCATAATTGCACGACAATGTACGTACCTATTATCGTCTTCATCTCGCCTTTTCTTCCTTTTTTTTTTTGAAAGAAATAAATGATAAAATAATTTGATTTGATATGTGCGGATGGAAGGAAATTGATCATAAAATATTTAATTAATTGACTGGAAAAAAATATATTAATATTCTAACGTCTTCATGTCACGTTTTGTTTCTAATACCGTTTTTCTACGTTGTTGGGAGAAATAAATGATCAAATAATTGTGATCATTAACTGATTTGATATGTCCCGAAAGAAAATGAGCTTAAATATTCAATCAGTTTGTTAGGTAAAAAATAATAAATAAATTTATTCTATATTTTTGGTAAGGATTTGATCTTTTATAGATGAGATAAAATTGTTAATTTCCTAATTTAAAAAGTAATTTACCAAAAGGAAATTAGTATATGAAATAAAACTCTAAAATTTAAATTAAATTATTTACTTATTACTGGCAGATAATAGAAAGAAAAAAGTTATTCTCCTGTAAAATTTGTTCATTGTATATAACGAACATTTTTATATGCATTCATTTGTAACATAATATCACAATATATAATATAATGATGTTAATAAATATATGTAACGATATTAATGAATACACGTGATGATATTATTTTGGTACGAGTTTACAACATATGTATACGTGTAGAAAAAAATAGGTTATTTAATGCTGCAAGATTTTGGAGGTACTGTAACAAATGATCATCCATGCTATATTGTTGTGTAAGATGAAAGTTTAAATATGGCATTTGTTGAATAAAAATGTTATATTTTGTGTAACTAGAATTTCAATTCCGTTCATCAGTTAGTGTATAATTTAAAGATCGAGAAAATAGACATGCTACGTAGCTATATATTTTATCAAAATTAAATAGATTACTTTATAGAATAGTTTAATGAAAATTTTTTGTGCGAGACCGTCTCATGATATGAGACCTGCAAAAAAATAGTGATAGAATATAATTATAACAAAATGTGACAATATTTTTTAAAAGTGATAGTCATTTTTAATAAAAGTATTATTACTTTTTAAAAATTCGGTGACATGAAGAAAAATGATAGTCAATTTTTTTAAAAAAAAAAACATTTTTAATTTAAATTTATCACTTTTTAAAAATGATAATTTTTTAATTAATAAGTGACACATTTTATAATGATCTCTTGTCATAAGACAATTTTACTCAAAATTTACAATAGTTAAATACTCTTAATTAACACACATATATGTACGCATATTATTAGTTTAAAGACAATCCTCCACAATTTTTATTTCGGTCGTTCCATAAAAAAATGTATGCGTAATAGTAAAAAATATTTATTATAGTACTGTACTCTCACAATACGCATGAATAAGCTTGCTTTGAAAAATGAAATTATCTATCATTCCAAAATATGCATGTATTGAATGGATTGATAATTTATTAATCCTTCAAAACAAACCCATCTTTAAAAAGTAATTTATTAACCCTCTAAGGTGAGTTAACAAATATTAACAAATGCTCTAATTTTCAAACACAGGTGCAGTCTAATTTATTAAACACACATTAATTGCTACGAACTTTTTATGTAATAATCATCACGCAGTTGCAAAGCTAATGCTCGAATGTTACTCTAGAGAACAAAACGTACATGTGGTGAAACTGAAATACATATTATATAATTCTAATTACTGATGACTCCCATTTTATTTAATACATCATATAAGTAATTACATTAAAATTGCATCCATATATAATACATATGGACGCACAACAATATATATATCTGCAAATACTAATGCAGGTACTTTAATTAAACCTAGCTGATTATACAACATTAATTAAACCATGCAATAATTATTATTATTATTATTACATAATTATTATTACTTAGATTAAACTCCTAATTATTGCAGCCTGGGGACTATCTTCATCTATGGAAGAGAGTAGCTGTGCCAGCCTCTCACTCAGATCATCCACCTCTTTGTGCAAGTTTCTAATGTAGTTGCAAGTCTCTTGAAGCACCTTATTTGCTGAAGCCTATAATTATCATAAAATAAAATTTGTTAATTATTATTTATAATTATTAAAATTAAAATTTTAAAAAACATGCATGCAATTTTTTTAACGTACATGGTGAGAATATTAATTTCATGAGTGATGTAACAATTTAAATGGCATGACATTTAACTATTAGACAACATCACAAGGTAAAAAAATGTTATAAATTCGTGTTACGGAGCCGAAATCGAGATTGGAACTATCCTAGCTAGCTAGCTAGGCACAATTTTTGTACTAGGTTAGGCTCCACAAGATATAATACATCACTCACTCTCTCTCTCTCTCTCTCTATTTAACATATATATATAGTCCTTTTTCCTTTGTGAGAGGGATAACAGTGACTTTGAAGGAAGGGAATTAAATGTGTTCTTGACTTCCAACCTCCAGTCTTAACTTAGGTAAAATATCTTACACAAAAGAGGCACTGTTAAGGTAATATATATATATATATATACATTGATCAATATATAGTGCAACAAATTTAGTGCTACATCTTATGGTTGGCTATTTTTCATCACATTTTCAGCATTTTTTTTTTTAACATGAGTCGAACACACGATATAGATAGTGGAATTCTAAGCACTCGACTTAAACAGCATTAATATTAATTAAAAAGTAGGTAGGTAGGTACCTTGGAGGAACGTCGGCTGCTGCGAATCTCGGGGAGGAGTTGGTGGAGTTTGGAGACAAGTTCAATGATCTGATCATCCGTGATTCGTGAAGTCGTTGTTGACGATTGCCTTGATCTTCTTCCTGACATTCTTCTAATTTATTTATGAAGCTAAGGATTTTTGCTTAGTCCTTAGTGCGACAATTGTGGATGTTGATGTGTGTGTGAGAGAGAGAGAGAGAGAAGGTTTATAAGGAGTAAGAAGGAAAGAAGGATGATGATGAACAAGAGTGGGTGTGGAATATGTATATATTTAACTATGGATCGAAATATATAGTGTAGCTAGTTGCTATGTAGCTAGGAGGGAAGATAAGAAAATGAAATGTAATGATCAGAAGGTTATAAGTGGGGCTGGACCACGAGAGAGAGAGAGAGAGAGAGAGAGAGAGAGAGGGGCAGAGAGAGAGAGAGAGAGAGCTACCACAATAACGAAGGGGATGGTGATGTCGGATAGGATGAAGACAACTGCATTGGCGAAAAGCAGTGGTGTAGGGCTTTTTATTGTTTTGGGATTGGAGGAACTTGTTCATAATTGAAATTAATATTAATGCATATAATTTTTTATATCTATAAAATTAATATTACAATATAAAATATTACTATATATAGTAGTTAAATGTTAATCAATAAACTATATATATACTTGGTATGAAATATTGACATTTATTGAAAAATGAAATTGATAACAAAATGCATAATTTTTTAGTTGTTAATATATATGCACTTTTCTGCCCACTTTTGGCATATGATTTATTGTCCTATTTGTTATCATCTTATTGCAAAGTACTTTTAGTTTGATTTTTATTACTTTTTGTAGTAATTTTCAAGTATTTTTGTGATGAAAAGAATAACCACAATATTGCGAAAAAAATTAAATTTGAGCGTATGAATTAGAAAAGATAAAAGTTATATGTACCCACAACTGTTTGTAAGTATACTCATTTAATATTGAGTACACAAAACATTAAATTCCATAATTTATTCTTATAATTGTAGAATAAACGTGCATGCAATTCCATAAAATTCCATAATTTATTCTTATAATTGTAGAATAAGCGTGCGTGCATATAATCTGAAAAAAATAAACACAATATTCGAATGGACAATCCAAAAGAAAATATATATGTATATGAAAAATCAACGCAATCCGAAATTGCCGCCGCCGTAATTCCCCACGAATGCCGACACCTCCCTCACCAATGGGCAATTCTTCTTATATTGTTAGGATTTCTTCTGATTGTTAGGATTTTTCTTATATTTGTTTTTGAATCCATGTTAGATTGGGATTATTGCGAATTTATACTGGCCAAATTTAGTCGAAATTTGTATTTGTTATATGTTTGATTGTTTGAATCTAGCTCTCTGAAAATTGAAACATATTGTTGATTTTGGATATTTTTTAAATTTAGTTCTAAAAACTTGATCAAACTTTTGTTCATTTTATATTCTTCGAGATTTTTATTAATTTTCAATAAAGAAAAACATTCAGAATGTTCAATTTTTAGGAAAATGATTTCAAAATGTTTGTTTTTCATAAATATTATTATTGAAATGTTATTTATTTTCAATTTTTTTAATATTAGATGTTTCATATTTGATGATGATATGCTATTTATTTGCTTTTCCTAGGCAATCGGACGGTTAAGCCTACTACTTCTAATAGAAAAAAGAAAGCGGCTAATGAATTAAAGTGTCAAGTTAGGATAAAAAGGAAAGTGTTATTGTAGAATAGGAATCGAAAATGCAAGAACAGAAATTAGGTAGAGAGGTTGATGAAGAGGGTTTGAAAGGGCGTGAAGATGATATAGACAGTTCAATGAGAGAAGATGATGGTAATAGATAGGGGTCGAAAGGGAAAGAGTGTGAGGAGGAGGAGGAAGAAGAAGAAGACTAAGAGGAACAGACCTAAGGAAAATATAAAATAATAAAGAGAAAAAGCGCAAAAGAAGTTCATATACTGGAAGAATTCCAACTTATGTCTTTTGATATTTTAAGTGGTTTCCAAAACATATATAGCGAAATATATTTAGCGGGAAATTAAATGAGGTGCGCTTAACTGTTATTTCAAAAAATCAAACTTTTTGAAGAACTAAAATGCATCTTACAAAATTTCAAATAAGAACTTAATTTCTACCTTTGTTGAAAGACGACACCAGGAGACTAGTAGAATTTCTTTTTTATTTGGAGAAATGACCATCACTCTAGATGATATATAATGCATCACTTGTTTAAGTGTTTTTTTTTTAAAAAAATTATTCTTATCATTGGAATATTACCCACATTTTTACTGAAAGTTGTCCTTTATTAAATCATACTAAAAGGCATGACTTTTTAGTAAAAACAATAATAGATTTTTAGTAATATCATAATAACCTTTTAAAAATACATGTAAGTTACATGGTGCAATTGATGCACAAAAGACTTGCTCGTCATTAAAAATAGGGATTATAGTTTTATAAGCCCAATAACTTGACACCAATTTGATTTTGGTCCCAATCAATTGCTCATTTTGATTTTGGTCCTATAAATTTAAAAATATTTTGAAATTGGTCCTATTACATGTGATAGCAGGTTGCACAACCGGTCAATAATTATATAGTTATTTGTTTGACTTTTTATTACAAGTGGTATTGATGATTGAGTCTTAATATCTGAGGGGCAATATTTACTTAAATAATTTCTTATAATTATTTTAAAAAAATTCAAAATATAAAAAATTGTTAAAAAATCAGAATATTTTCAAATTAGATCAGATTTTAAAAGTTAACCCGGCAACATGTGCTTTGTTAATAATAATATATAAATAAAATAATCTCAATATTAATCAAGAATTATTTTTAGAAATTTACTAATTATAATTTTGAAATTTATAAAAAATACTAATTTCAAATAAAAAAATATAATACAAATAAGCTATAGAAAAATATTTAGTTGATTATAGATGGGAATGACTTGATTATAAAATACTCACCCAACAACAAGAAGTGAATACAACACAACCCCTCACGGCTTCCTTATCCTTGTACATTTTAAATAGCAAGTCTGTCCAGCCATCGACAATCTTTTTTTCAAAATAATAAAAAAATGGTCATATATATAAATTCATTATATATATAATGACACTAAAACAAAAAACCAGCCATACAATAATGAATAAAGAGTTATGAAAAAACTTTTAGGCCACATATATCTACCCCCTGTTGATGAAATAAGTTAATACGAGTGTTCAAGGAAGTAATCAACTTAATCCCAGATGACGTGTCCCAAGAGAATTAATCCAAAATAAGAAGATCGTAATAGTGAAGCCAAGATGTCGCTGGAACAAGTGAAAAAACCAATGAAGAAGATGAAAGAATCACATGAAAAACATGAAATAGGAAAGCAGCAGTGCAAATTCAAAGGAGGCGAGCAACTGCACCTGCTCGCTCCCAATGAGCTGCTCGCTGCCTATATACAATAGGTGGCAAGCAGGTAGTGCAATTCTGGGAAGAGGCGAGCAGGTGCTCGCCTCCTATGGTGTTTATAACCAGCTGCTCGCCGCCTTCATACTTGATTGCCAGAACGGTGTTTTCATCATTTTTGGTCAATTTATTGTTGTAATTATCTCTTTTAACACGTAAGGAACATGTGTAAGCACCCTGTTAAGCGTGGCAACATCCTAGCCACCACCTGCTTATGTTTTTTTCTATAAGTAGGCCATTTTTCAGAATAAAAGGACAAGTTTTCGCTGCCTTAGCAAAGCTCTACCGAAATCTTTCCAGAAATCGTATTTAGCAAATTCCAGTAAGCTTAACTCAACGAATTGTTAGTGAAATCAAGTTAAAAGCCACTTGGAAAACAGTTTTGTAAAGATTTCATTAAGCGCGAACATAATGAATGCGAAAGTTCACAGACTACTGGTCGACACTGGAGCCTACACGAACATACTATTCAAGAACACTCTGGACCAGATAGGGGACTTTGGATCCTACATTGAAGACTGTAATCACAAAATCATAGGATTCGGGGAGGCTATTACTATTCCCATTGGCACAATACGTCAAACTGCAAAATCCGACATGGCGTGTTTATATGTATAACGAGGAAGAAAATGATGAAGCTATGGTAGTGGAGAAAGATTTGTTGGAAGAGAAGCGAGTTACGGCAGAACTACGCAATACTGCATACAAGTAATACGCTACACAATATAACAACTCGCAAGTACGAGAGAGAAATTTTAAAGAAGAAGATCTGGTGTTACGGAAAATTCTGACAACTCCATCTGGAACCTTTGGCCTTGGATGGGAAGGACCATTTCGTGTATCGCAAAGTTGGTCAAATGGAATTAGCGACTTGGAAGATCTAGAAGGAATACCCTCCCCATATACATGGAATGCTGCTCACCTGAAAAAGTTATATCAATAAGGATATACGATGTAAATGTACGTTTTGCTGTAAATGTTGTTTAAACATGAATGAAGTGTTATTTGTAAGATAGATAACTTCTTAGAGCTATTGTCTTAATAACACGACGTTGATTGAAACGAGACTAAGGCTGTTATACGCCGAAGTCACTAAAATGTGTTTCTTGAGATGAGACATTACGGTATTAGAAACCGAAAGTGTCCCAGACAAGAATTGAGCATTATGACAACAGAATCCATTTTCTAAATATACGAGGGCTAGGAAAATTCCCGAGTTCCGAAGGGTGAATATCCCAAGAAGAAAATAAATTAAAAAATGTTAAACAAATAAATAATAAAATAATTAATTTAATATATTTTATTATTTATTGGTTTGTTTGTTTAACATTTTTTAATTTATTTGATTTTTTATTAAGTTAATTCTTTTATTATTTATTTGTTTAACATTTTTTAATTAAGTTGTTGAGCAATTCTTATAATCAAATGTTCATGTGGCTAATAATCTTATGGAACTACTCAAACAATAATCTAAGATGATGAATTGGATGTTATATTGTGAATTCTAGAGAGAAAATAGAGAGAGAAATATTGTAAGTGGGTTCTTTGTATTAAGAAATTCAGATCCTTTACAAAATGGGGTATTTCCCCTATTTATCCTCTTGTAAGGGCGAGGTGGCGCGTTTTTAAGCTACTTGGCCTCTGATGTTGACAAGTGTCCTCCACTTGTCACCATTCAGGCTACTTGCTCAACTAACCCTAACCTAACCGACCTATACTTTCCATATAGGTTCTTCGACACCTATATATCTACATTCCTGGGAATCGTCCGACGGGTAGAAGGGCGAGCAGCCTGGCGAGCAACTTGAACTTGGCCTCGTGGGCTTGTTGCCTCGCCATCTCTGAGCTGGACGAG